>JAECUM010090672.1:0-99141 GCA_016617855.1 Megalonaias nervosa
TTGGATGGTAGCTTCAACTTCAGCTGGATGGCTAGATTTGTATATTTGGGTGTCATCAGCATACAATTGGTGAGACACTGGATTATGATCTATGACGCTTGAGAGTGGCTGAGTGTATAGAATGAAGAGAACAGGTCCAAGAACAGACCCCTGTGTAACACCACAGCATAGATCAACTGGGCTGGAGTGTTTTCCATTTGTGGACACAGGTTGTAGCAGAGCTACTGTGATACATTTGTTTGTTAGATTATAGGAAAGCTAATGCTATACATCCATCTGAACAGATTATAGTGGAGCCAGTGCTGTACTGAGCAACTTTAACTGCAACAACCAAAAAAGGTAAATGGTGCAAACCTTTTTTCTTCCAGGTAAATCACTTGCATTAGAAATGGTAGTGTATGTCAATGGCTGTTGGTTGGGGTGTTTCTTGCATCATTTTGAACCAAACATGAGAATGTAGGTCACAGTGGTAAACTTTTCTTACAGGAATGAGTATTTACATCTTAATGGCAGTGTGAACGTTTGGTCTTTGTGTGCAAATCTCAAGCTGTTGCAGAGATTCCAACCATTTTTACAGTTTGCTGGATTATGGAAAGTTTTAGTGAAAATTCAGCCTTCTGAATAAAATTGAAAAAAATTCCAGCATGAATTCTGAGAGAGACACATTATACACTGGGCCGATAAATCTGCCCTTCACCCGTGATGATGTTGATGTTGGGATTAGGGGCTGATTTCACCTATTCATTAAAAGCTGCAGTTATCAGCAGACACTTTTGGCTGCACACATTGGTGTACATTTTACACACTTACCGGTATTTTTCGTGGCTGTTAAGCTCCCGTCGGCTGAAGGGTTCTTTTTGCAATATGTACAGCATGTTTCCGAATCAAATCGTATGTTTGACAACTTGTAAATCCACATAGAATAACACAACCCTAAATAGCGTTGACATTTCTAAGTTTCGTGGGTACCATACTGCAAATAGCAACCAATCCGCTGTGACTTCCGCACGTTCGCTCATTCGAAACTTTCGGTTCATTTGGTCATGTGACTCGGCTGTTGTGCTGGAAAGTGCCTAAGTCTGATGGATGAATTGATTGAGGGTATTCTCACCGATTTGGGCTATAACGTGAGATTAAAAGTGGAACAACAAGAAGCATTGTTAAAATTTGTTGAGGGAAAGCATGTTATTGCTTTTTTACCGACCGGTTTCGGGAAATGCCTGATATATACTCTTTTCCCTATGATCAAGAGAAAGGTAACGTGAATTTAAGAAATGTTGATAAAATGATATTGCTCTTTAGTAATGTAGGAGTTATTTGTATGTGAGAATAGTGATAATAGAAAATATGATAACGGTTTGGGCGAGTTGTGTTGGTGATGATGATAATAATAATAATAATAATAATTTGTAATACAGGCCACTGGCCCATGATACATATCCATACATCATATAGTACAAAAAAGATGTTATAGTGTGGAACAATAGAACATCCTATTTATAAGAAGTAATATACATGAAAGTAATAATTATTGCTTTTTACGGATATAAGTGAGATACAGTTATATACTGCACAGTATTCAAACAAGGGGATTTAAGGATTACCCTAAAACTTGTGTGGAGCAAGATTTGTGATATTGATATAAAGCCTTATGTGGCAGGAGTCGTTGATAAAATTATTATTATTATTATTATTATTATTATTATTATTATTGAAACATTACTATCATTCCCATTATTGTTATTATTATTATTATTATTATTATTATTATTATTGAAACATTATTAGGTATTGAAACTTTATTATTATTATTATTATTATTATTATTATTATTATTATTATTATCATTATTATTACTGACAGTATGATAGTATCATTATCATTTTGTTGATTATTAGGATTGAGATGAAGTTATAATAATTTCTTTTGTCCTTTTCATAGTTCTGATATTTAAATCTTGCCAATGTTCATTGGAAAGTGTTGGATGGATACATGATTTATGGCATGTAAGAAAGAATCTAACTGATTGTATCCCACTTCTCATTTAGACCTAATATGGGATGTTTTGATTCATATAAATTATGTCTACATTTATAAAACATAATTACCATACAATTCATGAGAATTCTTTTTCAGTCATCATAGCAAGGTTAAATGAAAGGTTCTTTTGTTTTATTCTTTTAATGCTAGACCTGTCAGAATATGCTCAATTATTCAAGTATGTGTTTTTGCATAGAAAACTTAAATAATGAAACATGCATTCGGTAAGAACAGATTGACAACATATAAATATGATCACATAACAGTTTCTATATATTATCATTGTGACGAGGCTATTACTGGTGCAAGCAAGCCAAAAATATTAAATGTGACATTGTATAATAAATTACAAAGTGCAATTCAGAAAATATATTTTTAAAAAATGCATGAAATAAAACAGTTTTTTTCTGTTCTTTTGATCTTCAGCTGACCGGTAAGCGCCAAACGGTGCTGGTTATATCACTACTGCGGGTCTTGATGTTAGACTAGCAGGCCGTAATGAAGACACACAACATTAAAGTCCAATGTATTATAAAAGACATGCCAAAGGAATCCATTCATGGTAATTTTCCATAGACAGTTATGCATATATAATACACTATGTGAAAAAGAAAATGGTTTATTAAAATTTACAACACAAATTTATGCAAAGCAATGAATAACTTCCCACAAAATATCTAATCTACTAAGAGATTTATAATGATGTTGAATTCTGTTCTTGTCCTTATTTCATACCAATCAAGGTATAAAAAAAATTATTGAAGAAAATCAATCAACAGTTATATTTATGGGATATTGTGATCATACACTAATGGTAGATTATCTTTATACAAGAAACCTTGAGTTATTTTGGTGCAAGAAGTAGTTTCTTCATTCAGATCTTCATTTATCTTAAACATCACTTTGCTTTAAAATTTTTTTATTCTTTTACAAAGACTAGATATAGAACAAATCTATAACACAATAATAAAGTAAAAACTGTTAATGTAGGAAAAGGATAGTAATCAAATTTCCCATTTTTACAGATATAAAAGATGGAAATGTAGATGTCATTCTGGCCAGTCCAGAGGATATCATGAAGAAGGAATGGTTACAGATTATGCATAAAGAACCTTTGTGGTCACAGCTCTGTCTCCTTGCCTTTGATGAGGCTCACTGCATTTCACAATGGTGATTATTATATTCTTTATACTAAAGTTCATTGTAAAAACAATCTAGAATACTGTGTAACATCTGGCACACAGTTTCCATGCAATAAAATTCTGTTATTTAAAGACTATGATTTTTGTATTTCAAATTAGATAATATAGCTCTCAATTTAAATGAGACATTTATGAAAATAATAATGCAGGAAACAAATATGAATCATACAAAATTGCATATACTCATTTAGCTCATAATGCCTTGGGTCATTTACTTCAAGTTCAGTACAGTCATTCTTATAGCAAGTTTAATTATTCCTTAACAGGGGACTTGACTTTAGACCTGAGTATAGAAATGTGGCTGAGCTGGTGACTCATTTCCAGCACATTCCATCTCTTCTCCTTACTGCCACAGCAACAGAAAAGGTGGAGAAGGATTTGAGGACTTTGCTTGCATTTCCTATTGGTGACACACATACCATTGCCAGACTTCCAGACCAGTACTGCATTCTTTAATTTAATATCTGTTCTATGTTTATCCTGCACCTGATGGCATTGATTTTTATGACCATTCACTTTCACTTATATTTTAAGTATTTTTTGTTGTTGTCTATTCATTACTATTTCAAGGGGACCCTGAGTGGCCGAGTGGTCTAAAGCGCTCACTGTTACAGATCACTGCCATCTCACCTCTGTCTGTGTGGGTTCGAGTCTAGGGCTCGGCCAGTGAGGGTATGTGAGAAAGCTTGCCAGTAGCTTCTCGTGAGTTGGTGGTTCATTCCGGAGTTTTCCTGGGTTCTTCCTCCACCATTGAAACTGGCCACCATGTATAACCTATCTTGTGCTGAAAAATGGCATTAAACCCTACAACAACAACAACTACTACTATTTCAAGAAGTATATGAATTATTGATCAGGCCTGTGTCTAGCTGTATTTGCCTGAAATAAACCCCAATACCACAATAAATATATACATTGATTGTGGATATTCTTGACAGTACACTCATCTTACCAATCTATTTACATGCTATTAAAATTTTACTGATAAAGAACTGACATACAAATACAAACAACAACTACTAGCAGTGGTCAGATGCAAGAATCAAAGGATACTTGAGTAGAAATACAGATAGGGGTAGCACATTATTTAAATAAAGTTTTATTTTGTTTGAAACAAATAGGGGAAACATAAGTTGTTATAGCACAAGTTCTGTAGTATTCAACACATCCTCCCATAATGGTGATACACACACTCTTCCCCACTGATGAAAACCTCTTATATTCAAGCAAGGTACAAATTTCACTCCTCATTCTACATTCATATTGTACCTCTATAAACTTGCCACCTCTCTTATCCAGCCATCCTTTTGCTGTCTGCTTAAAGTGACAGCACTGTTTGCACTGCAGTGTTCAGTTTTCTTCTGATGAATTCCAACAAAATGTAAACAGTGATCATGGGCTTTCTGTCAGATAAATATGTTGCATTTAAACAGACACAAAAAATTTTTGAATAAACTAAATGTAAGGTCAAACAAAATTTCCTGACTTGTATTTGTTTCTTGTGCAACATAACACTAGTATTAAAATATTGTTTCTCTTGCAGACCTAATATCTATATACGTATGGAAAAGTGCACAGAGAAGTATGAGGAAGTGCTTGCATGGCTGCCACAGCATATCATGTCCAGGAAGGATATGTCCTGGAAGATAGTTGTATACTGCCAAAGCATGAGGGTTGCCAGAACATTTTTATGTGGCTCATGGAAGACTTGGCAGAGAATGCATACAAGGATAAAACAGCCAGCTTCCAATAATCGTCTAGTTGAGATGTTCCACAGCAGGATGGATAAGGTATCAGTGACTAGAATTGTGGAAGATTTTGTGAAATTGCAGGGTTCCATCCAAGTTCTTATATCTACAGTTGCATTTGGTATAGGAATTCAGGTTGAGGATATAGATGTTGTAGTACATTGAGGGGTTGAAAATTCAGTTCTATCCTATTGGCAAGAAGTTGGAAGATGTTCTCGGAATGGGCGTAAAGGACTTGGATTATGTTATGTATTTCAAAGATCTCTTAGCCGCTGTTCAGATGAATATATGAAGAAGCTTTGTAACACATCTGACTGTCTGAGATGTTTTGTGCTGGAACATTTCCTTCTCTTCAACATGGACCAATCATCTTTACCATTGTCCAAAATGTGTAGTCAAGAGGATTGTGATTACTGCGAATGCAAAGCTTGCATGTGTTGTGTCTTCAGTATGTACAGCTGTGGATGTGGAGGAAAACCTGTGAATGTCATTGACTGGTTGTAGAGTTCTGCTTGCAACACATATAAACAGATTGGAATGCATACTATGTTTAATTCAGTGAAACATTACAGTATTCAAGGCTCTCTGACCTAATTTAGGTACTAAGAACAAATGACAAAATAAGATTGGTTTAAAGTTGTCTGCTCATTCACGTATATATATATATATATATATATATATATATATATATATATATATATATATATATATATATATATCTGTGTGTGTACAGTATGTATATGTTTACATGTATATATTATATTACCATTTGATACGGATTTGATGTAATTCATTGATGTTTCAGCACATTCTAGGCTATATGACCCTGAAACTACCAGAAGATGAAACATGCATAGAAATTTTGTTGGCATACCATCACATTCTAGGCTTACTATATGAACTGGTGACTAACAAGTGGACTGCACATAATTCATTGACACATCGTTCTCTGTTAGAACCATGCTGACATTTAAGAAAAGCCTTTGGTGAAAGTCCCATATTGATTCAACCATTCAATAAGGAAGATTGATCATAAGATGTAGAAGATAGCCATTTTGATCATTTTGGATATCTGATTGTTTTCATTTATATATCATACAAATTCATGTAATGAAAACTCCATTTTGATATGACAAACTGTTTCGAAGAATGTGTTTTAAAATAATGCCTAGCCAAGTGCTCCACTTCCCGTTCCAGACTTCCTAAAATTTATTTCATTGACACATCAGCATATCGTGGCTGTATAATCCCATATATCACAGTGGATTTGGACTATATTGAATTCAATGTCACATCAGCACCTTCTATGCTAAAGAACCTAATGTAAACTATCTACAACATGTACTTTTAAATAAAAAAATATATATTTGGTTGACAGTCAGTCACAGTCACAGATACAACAAAACATTCTGTGTGATATAACATGGTGTAAACCAACAAGTCTGGTATGTCTTCTCAGCAAAAGCCATCCATAACTCACATGCTGCAACATGGGGCATTAGTAGATTAAAATCAAAGAATGTATGAAGATTATAACCTTCACCATTACAGCCACCATGCACAAAGTGTGATCAACTGATCTTCTTCATACAAAATTCAGTGTCTCTTGTTGCACACTATTTTGGCCTTTATCAATCAACTTTATATCCTCACATGGGATATTAACCAGCATAGCTCAGGAATAAGTTCCTAATGTTATTAACATTCCACTTTTGTTGTCATCTTTTGTTTTCACTGATTTTTCTTAACTTTTTGTATTGCCATGATATTACATAGAACAAGCATAGATGAATCATTATGCAGTTAGAAGTACATCATGTTTGCAATCACTTGCAAGGGTTTATCTTTAAAATTCTTATGCAATCAAGAATTGTTATATTATGTAAGTCTGTTTTTGATTGGTGTAATATGGTCATTAGTGTGCTGATGTGCTGTAGAATGGTAACACACAACCATCCAATACAATTTTTTGTTATTAACAATGCATAATAAGTGTACCACTTGTAACTGAAAATTTTGACATTTATACTGAATTTATAAACTTATTGTTGCAAATAAAGTTGTCTCAATCAACTATAATCTCGAGTCTTTTACTCATTTTCTTCAGTTGCTTCTGAATCCTTTTCTTAAACTCTCCCATTTGATTAAATGTTGATAGAGAATCAATATCAGGGAATGCTGAGTGACATCTTCCTGAGATAAACTCGCAGCATTTGTTGTCTAAGAGGATTTTCACAAGATCCTCAGCATCAGCATTCCTCCTCACAACACCTTTTGTTCGCTTGAAATCACCATGGTTAAGTATCTTATGATCAAAAACATCTTTGAAGTGCTTTTTTCATCCCCACCATTTGACTGTGTCTAGCTATGGTGTCATCAGTCAGATTTCCACTGGCGGTCTTGACAGCCTCCTTGTATTCTCTGTTAAAAAATTCCATTTGTATTTCCAATTCAATATTGTGTCCAGCTTTCCCTGCAGTATTAACTGTTCTATTGATGGGCATCCGCAGCATGGGTCGGGGGGTGGGGTGGTCATGTGACCCCCCCTTGAAATCATACTGCAAATATATATATATATATATATATATATATATATATATATATATATTCCGACAAGTTTAATCATGCAAATGAAGATGAAAATATGTCACAAGATTCTGTTCAAAACGCTTAATAAATATTAGCTTTAGTTTCAGACTGCTTCTTATACTAACTCTCCCGGCCATGACTGACTGACCCACCACCCCCCATCCCCGAAAATCCTGACACCTCCCCCCCTCGCACAAAGTCCCGACCCCACCTGCTGGTTTTGCTGTTGATATTGTGGTATCGGTATCTGTTCCAAATATAATATAACGTGCCCACATCACGTGCAGTCAGGGACTATACAACAGCTTGAATGTATCATGCAAAAGAAAGATTTTGGGTCTGTACTACCTATATGTTGCAAATAGTTGTTGGGTATGATAGTATAGTGTGTCCAAATTAGTTTTTTTTTTTTTCAAAAGTAAGATTGGTACATTGAATTCAGTAAAAAGAGTTTAAAGATCTGAAGATTTTGTTTAAAGTCTTGATTCTTTGTCTGTTAAAACAAGGAATATTTTACTTTTTCTCCTTTTCATTTTACAACAAATGATATTCAAATGCTAGAAAAAGCATGTCAATAATTAAAATTTTAGGAAACTGAATTTTAAATGGCAATTACATGTATTGTTTGCTTCTGATTCCTACCTCTAATCGTATGCCACGTTTGTGCCACTCCTGGAACAAGCCCTTGTAATCGGTTCCACTTGGATCCCCCATTGATTCTTGCAATTTGGGCATCATTTGCCCTTTCACAACTGAGGGCATCCCCATAAAGAACACAGGATCTTTGGGTCAGAGTCCAAACTTTCTGGGATGTATTGATGATATTTTACCATGATATCAACCATATCTGCAATTTTGGTCTCATCCTTTGCCAATACACCTAGGGGAATCTGTAAAAATTTGGTGAATTTTATTATAGTGTCAATAAATATTCATATACAGTCAAACAAAATAGTTCTCTGCCAAAAATGGTTGCTTCAGATTAGTTTGTATTTAATTAAGTACAGTCAATTACAAATAATAATTCAGACTGGTTTGTATCTAGTAATTATACAATCAATTACAAACAGTAAGTGGCAAATAAATTAATATCCTCAAACAAACTGTCTAAAACTTCTTCTAAGACACCAAGCCAATCGCATGACTAGAAAAGGGCTTCTTCTCTTCCTCAATAGCAAAGGAAACCCACCATATGTAAAAGATGAAAAATAATCATTTCGGGAATTGCATAACTAACTGCAAGTTGATCTCTGCTTTGTTTTGCTATTATAAGTCTCAAACCTAACCAATCAGAAGTACTAAATATATTTTATTCCATACTAAAAGGCAATACCAACACTTTGATCAGCTCTAATGTAAATAATATACATTTTTCATTTGCCACTTTGTGGCAAAATTCAGTAAATTTATGACAAATACATATATATATCTATCTATCTATATATATATATATATATATATATATATATATATATATATATATATATATATATATATATATACACTTACATCTTTGTTCTTCTGTCCAAGTTCTTTTGAATATTTATGGGGATGTGGGACTGCAGTTCATCCAGGATGCATTTGAATGGTTCTTCCTTCACCAGAATTCTTTGCACTAATATAATTCATATCTGTAAAAAAAATAATTGTTTTTATGAAAATTAAGTGCAATATAGAAGTTCAAGGGTATCAGTACTTATGAACTCTTCCATATTAATTAACATAACATGCTAAATTCAAGATAGATAACAATTTTCTTCTTTTCAGGTCAATTTCCATGTCCATATTCCAGGAATATTTTCTAATTACAAGAAACTGAAACAATTAATATTTTAAAATTCTTTGCAGATATTATTTAACCGCTCCGGTGGCCTAGTGGTTAGAGCGTCCGCCTCGGATGCGGGAGGTCGTGGGTTCGATCCCCGGTCGAGTCATACCAAAGACTTACAAAAATGGTACTAACAGCTGCCTCGCTTGGCGCTCAGCATTAAGAGGTTAGTGTTAGGACTGGTCGGCCTGGTGTCAGGATAATGTGACTGGTGGGACATCATGCTACATGTCTGCGGCATGATGCCCCAGTGCTAGACATCACTATAAACTGCCACACTGCAGACATTGTAGCGATATGACTGAAAAATTCTTAAAGCTACGTTAAAAATCATAATCACATCACATCACTGTATTTAATCAGCTAATGAACCTGTTATGACTCTATGGTCTTAAGCAAAGTGAAAGAGAAGAGGTACTCCAAAAAGTTGAGTAAAATTCAATTAATAATTAATTACCTGGAATACAAAGTGAAAATTAAATTGGAACTTGCAGTACTATGACTTAAATCCCAAAAGTTCTATCACAAGTCCAAAAGTATTGAGAGTTCTGAATGAATTTGAATATTGAATGTGCTGATGTGCCTGTAGCTTTGAGTGAGCTGATTTTGCTAACAATCTTTATGTATCACAATGATATGATACAGAATGTTCTTGACTGAATTCACCAATAATCCGAAAACAGTGATTTACTCCAAAATGTCAGTTAGCACTTTGTAAGTCCAATTAATTATTTTTAAATAAATGATTCCTCTAAAATTATGCACAGTAAACAATGATTTTAGAGCTGAACTAAAACAGGAATGAAATAATCTTGTTTACTTTAAAGTGATTTACAGACTGCAACTTGACTTACAACACAACAAAATACCCTGGATCTAACTGAAAAGGTTGCTTCCTTGCTCTGGATAATTCATGATCATTAAGAACTAATGTTGATCACATGACCTAAACAGGGATGAGGGGCTTGAATTAGCATCCATCTACACCAGTCTCCTCGTATCATATGACCATTATAAGTCAAGTGATAACATTTGTCACTGATGAAGGCAGTGAAATATTGCTGAAAATTTTGAAATCTTAATACTAATGACCCTGGGTCCATGTCATTTACAATGGAATTTATATAAGTTTTAGCCAGTAACCTGACAAACATCAGCTAATCCATGGTTTCTTCAAAGGGAACAAGTAATGTCCTGAACTTGAAAACTAAACATGATGCTTATTAATAATCATTACGTTATTATTACAATCAGGGACAAAAAGTTAGCTATCTAATATGTTACAAATGATTTTTACAATCTACAATAATGGACAGTAATTAATGGACAATATCAATGTACATAACAAACCTCAAAAGCTGGTAGTCTGCAGGATCTGGGTAGAATGACTCAACTGGGATATGCTTGATGTCCATGGGTGATGGGGGATAATCCGAAACACCCACACAAGGTACTCTGTCAATTGCTGCATAAGCCTGAACCATACTGAGCGTCTGATTTCCATGTTCCCGTGTACTGTAGTGGGCATGAGTCTTCTGGTTCACATTATCAAATACCAGAGTGTACCCCATGGGAACCATTGTTATCTCATCTTCATCAGTGTCTGAGAAACCATCTAAAATCATTGTTCAGTTATTAGCTTATGCTTGTTTAAATTGATGAAATTATTTATGTTCCTTGTTTCATTTAGTGTATCATGTCATAGAACTTAAAACAAAATACATCAGCCACTGGTTATTAGAGCCATTTTCCATGTCGGATATAGTCATGGATTCCTTTAAATTTCATAAATTCGATCTTAGCAACATTACTTATTAAATTTTACTTATTATTTATTTTATGCTGATGAGCAATAAAATAAAATGTGATTTTACATGACTAAGTATCTTAATTTTGTGCTTTTATGATACAGACTCAGCACAAGATGTCCAATCAGATAATGAAATGTGTCAATTATATCCCATGAAAAACTATTAAAATAAATTACCATGATATTGAATTGTTTTCGATTGAAAATGATAATTAATATTCATTGAAAAATGACAATGTTTCATAGTGTGTGTGTGTGTGTGTGTGTGTGTGTGTGTGTGTGTGTGTGTGTGTGTGTGTGTGTGTGTGTGTGTGTGAATTTTTAGAAAAAGAATATTTATACAACTGAGTAAATGGATTTGATAACCAAATGGTAAGAAAGGATTTGATTCATGACTACGTACTCAAAATGTATGGTAACCTCCATTAATCTGTATTGCTGACCTGGTCATCATTTGACTCGGACAGGGAATCCAGCTCTAATGTATAATACAGGTCAGTGATTCCTGTCTCATCCAACATCCTCACACCAACCTCCTCATTGACTAATAAAGTACAAGCAATACCCGAATAAACTTGCTTAATACATGTATTAGGAAAAAGAATATAAAATTGAATGAGAAGACAAATATGAATTGAGAAACAAATCCCACTAACTAAATAAAAACATATTTTCTCAGGGGTTTGCCACAATTGACAGCGTTAATGTATTTCTTATATGATACTGAATACACATAAAAGACTGGTAATTTCATACGAATCTATCACCTGCACATGCTAACTAAATTGGTATTCACAAATCCATTCATAGTACACGTTTTGTCTTATGTAAGAAACTGAAAGTAACAATAAATGACTGAATCATTTCCAACAAAATTCCTTAGATTGGCCTTCTATTTTCATGATGAAGAAAATGAAATGTATTTAAAATGAACAATAAAGAAAGATTTTAGCAAATTATTTTCAAACAGAGAAAAGTTATACGATTGAAAATTTATATTATTAACATAATTCAAGTCTACATAATCAGTGGTATACACAATCAATGTAGGAAATAATAAAAAAGAAATTTGTGGATTTTATAAAAGAAATAATTTAACCACATGCATTACAAAATAATGAATGCTTAACAATTGTGGTAACTTTATATAGATTTAATTCTGCTGGATAATTATTACCTATATGGTAGAACTTGATGATAGTACCAATTCAGTTATGCAGTGTGAATTTGTGTTCCCAATTAATAGTGATACCTACAAGGCTCATCATTGTCGAAAAGGCGTCTCCTGGTTTGTGGTGCTCTGTCTGTCAGGAGTGACTTCTGCTGCAGGAGGTCATTTGCATACTGCTGATGGGGTGGGACATCATGCTACATGTTTGTGGCATGATGCTCCCATGCTAGACGTAACTGTAAACTGCCACAATGCAGACATCATAGCAATATGACTGAAAAATTGTTAAATCTATGTTAAAATCAAAATCGCACACACACACACACACTGTAGTTTCCTTGTGTAAGTTTAGATGAAATATCATGAATAATGTAAGATAATCTGATTGAAGAAACTGATAACAACTTCCTCTAAATTTTAAAATGACAGTTTTGATACTACCTAAAATAAAGTTTTAAATTGCCATCAAGGACACCATTATGAAACCTAAATGGAAATTTATCTCCATTTACATGTCAATAGTATGACAAAATTTAAATATATGAATCATGTATTGCGTTACTTTGTTATAATTTAGAGTTTATATATTTATAACAGCATGTAGGTAAACAAATTGTTCTAAGTGATAGTCCACAGAAATACATTTGAATATGTGCTTTCTGAAAGATTAGAGAATGTCTAACAAGGTTATATCATCATAATTAATAAAGCAAAAAAAATTAATATTAGTGCCTAGTGCCATTTTCATATTGAAGATGTGTGAGGCCACCTAGCATCAGTAGTTTTGGATAGTAACAAGTGATAGTATGTCTGAAAATGTGATTCAAGCTTAATTAACCTAAGCCAGAAGGTTATGTTTTAATATATTCTGAACAAATATCTTTAATTAAAATTTTCACTGATCTTTAAGGTGCGTTATTATCAACATAGATCCTAGGGTGAAATGTATATAATAGAAAGAACAAGTTCAGTGTGATAATAAATGTAAAATTTTTGTAGCTGTTTGGAAGGAAAAACAATGGCAGTTTTAATCCAACCTTATCTTCATGTATTAAAAAAGATAATTTCCAAATGTGAAATATAGTAAAATCAAAAGATGTGGAAATTTTATAAATGTCCCCATTATCACAAATCTCAGTTTATTCTTATCTATCTCTTACATTTCAATATCTCAAAATTCTCATTACAATATAATTGTGCTGCAAGAACTCTATGATATTTACAATTATTTTGGTTACCTTGATTGGGGTGCTGGTAAAAATTTCTTTTTTTTTTGCTCTGCTGGGGGGTGGAAAGGGCTGTAGCTAGTACCTTCTTAATTAATTAGTAATTCCATTGCTTCAGAATAAATAAAGAAAAAGGGGCACCACTTTTTGTATACAAGTGCTGTAAATTTTTTTATTTTTGTTTTGAACCTCTGAACTTGGATTTGTATGTACAATTATTGAGAATCTTATAACTTAGAAGTGTGCCATTTCACCTTGCTAATCACAATAGAACAAGCATAACATATATATGAACTTCTGTTTCGGGTAAATGTTAGCCCCAAATGATCATGTAGCGCATCTTGAGCAGTTTCTGTCTGCCTCTTCAGTTTTCCATGTAAGTTAACTTTGTTGGATCGATTTGCACCCAGGTGAACACCACAAAGTGAACACATATTTTCCGCCATTGTTTAATTTTTTGCATTCTTTTTTTTTAATCACGCGTTAACTTAAATGAATGAGAATGATACTGCAGAAGGTATTTCTTACCTGTCATGTTCGGAGTCTGCTTGCATCACATGATAGTCACATTCATGCAGCTACAGCCGAGTCACATGTCTAAATGAACCGAAAGTTTTGAATGAGCGAATGAGCGGAAGTTGCATTGGATTGGTTGCTATTTGCAGTATGGTGCCCATGAAACTTAAAAATGTCAACGCTGTTTAGGGTTGTGTTATTCTACTTGGATTTACAAGTTGTCAAACATATGATTTGATTCGGAAATATGCTGTACATATTGCAAAAAGAACCCTTCAGCCGACAGGATCTCAACAGCCACGAAAAATACCAGTAAGTGTATAAAATGTACACCGATGTGTGCAGCCAAAAGTGTCTGCTGATAATTGCAGCTTTTAATGAATAGGTGAAATCAGCCCCTAACCCCAACATCAATATCATCACGGTGAAGGGCTGATTTATCGGCCTAATTATACACCAGCTCCATGTTCAATAGTCCTCTATGCAGGAATTGAGTAGGGTTGAGTCTGTAAATTATTGACCAATAGGTCTCAATGACATTGACCTTTGGTTAATGTATGCAATCTTGAACTCGGTTTCATCAAGGTATATGATTTAGTCAATGACCTAGACCTTTCACCTTTTGACCTTGAAATTGATAGGGTGCTACGATACCCCAAGTGCAAACCATCCTCAAAGTTTGTAACTGTACATGGTGGAGAATTCAATTTATTCAAGTTACTGTGTGGAAAACTTTTTTTTTCCAGTTCCAGTAACCTTGACTAATGATCTTTTGACCCCCAAATCAGCAAGCTTCTTACTTACCCCAGTTGCAAGCATCCCCAAATTTTGGTCCAGATCATTGATGTAAAAGTGTTACTATATGGAAAATGATTTTTCTTCTCTCAGTCACAGTGACTGCAATCTTTGACCTTTTCTGTCCAAAAATTATAGACTTCTTCCTTATATTAATTGCAAGTCATTCACAATATTTCATCCAGATATATGATTTAGTCAGTGACTTTGACCTTTCACAGTTTGACCCTGAAATGGATAGGCTGCTTCCTTATCCCCAGTACAAACCATCCACAAAGTTTGGTAACTTTATATGGTAGAGAACTCAAGTTATTCAAGGTATTGTGTGGAAAAACCATTTTTCTTCTTCCATGTCATGGTAACCTTGACCTTTTGACCCAGAAGTCAGTAGGGTTATTCATTACCATAAGTGCAAGCCATCCACAAGTTTGATAGCTATAGATAGTTGCCAACTCAAGTTATTGTGCAAAATCTAAATTCTTAACTGACAGACAACATCATAATTAGGGGTGTAATGATAAATTGATATATCAGTGCATCAATACATTTTCCATCTCAGTACCTATATCGATACAATAGGTTAAGAATCAATACAAAATGATACTCAATACAAGTTACTTGAATCTTCAGCAGTTGTGAATAATTATTAGTTATTTGCCATTTCAATTTTAAGTTGAGAATTCATCTGAGACAGCTGTCACAGGCATATGCACTCATTTCTGTCAGGTTAAAAAAATATTGATATCACCCACTTGCCTTCTTCAAATTAACACAGGTGACTAATGCATGTAGTTTGAAATCTCCCCCTCCCCCAATTCCATGCAAATTATTTTATCCTGTCAGTGCCTTCAATCACTAATAACATATCTCAGTGTAAGGAAACATTGCAGACTTGTTCCTCATGTATGATTTAAATATTTTAGTGATCATTTAATAACCATTTAAACTGTGAAGTTCATCTGTCACATCATATTTTGTCTGATTAAATTTGAAGGCTACACTTCTGGTGAGGAACTTGGTGGTTAATGTACAGGACTCAAAACCCAAAGGGTGTGAGTTCAAATCCTACCATAGGTCCTGCCAACTACCATGATGTGTCCATGGGCAAAACACTTTACTCCAATTACTTTGGCACTAAATAACCTCTATGTGTTGCTGTGCTGTAAAGCAGCAAACATGTTTCAGATGTGTCATGCAGTGAAAGATGCTACATTTAGTTCTGATTGGTGGTTATTGTTTGCTGAAGTAAAACAATGACCACCAACAAGTACTATAGCTGATTCACTGCAAGTTGTACTGGAAGCATCGCATAAAACCTTGATCTGAAAAGTGTAAACTTCGTAAAGTGGCTTTTAAGTACTTAAGCTATACAAGCACAAGAACAAGTTTGCAATGTCTCCTTTTACGTTCATATGTGCAGTCAGCAAGTGACCATGCCAAATGGGATCAAATTTGGCATGGGGGCCACAAGAGTTATAGTCACCTAGTTAATTGGTATAATGGATGTCAATGTTGTCAATAATTTCTTGTTTTTACTGATAGAAATGAGTTACCGTGGCCACAGCAGTTATTTTGCATTTGCAGTATGATAAGATGGATCTGATTGTTAGTCATCTCCACTTCCATTACTCAGATTTGATTTTAGATAAGATGGATCTGATTAGTAGTCATCTCCACTTCCATTACTCAGATTTGATTTTAGGTAAGATTTCATTTTCCTTGCACAAAGAAACTGCACTATATTTCTTTTGTTTTGAAGATAAAACCATCATGCCTTCAAAATTTAAGTGAAGACCTGAAATAAGATGTTTGTAATGCATTCATGCAGTGCAAAACAAAGAGTGTGGTGACCACCAGGATACTTGCATCTGATCAAATGGAGTGGCCTGAAATGACCTTAAAGGTGGATTTAAAATCACTGACAACCCAACAGGTAGTCAGTTTGGAAAGTATTTATTTTATGTTGCCAAGGATGAGAATAACTTATCAACAGATGATAAGTCTACGTGTCTGCAATCTGGAACTACAACCAGCATATCAATTCATATAAATGTGTATATCAATAATGTATTCTATCCTAGACTATGTATCATGAATTGTATTGATACATGACAGAAGTGTGTCATTCCACCCCAGCTTGAGAGACCAGACTTTAATTTAAAAAAAATTAAAATTCTTACATTCAGTATTGTAATTATAAATAACACTGTGTGAAATTACTTTAAATAAAGAGCATATTTTTTCAGGTTTAAAAATGGAAATTACATGCAGTAAAAATCACTGACTGTCTGATTGAATCCTGTTCCATTTACTTTATTGGCACCTTTCTTGTTAATATTTTCTGCAATATGCAACCATATTGTCAGTTAAATCCCTCCATATTGTCAGCAAAATCCATGCATATTGTCAGCAAAATCCATGCATATTGTCAGCAAAATCCATGCATATTGTCAGCAAAATCCATCCATATTGTCAGCAAAATCCATGCATATTGTCATCCATATTACTCGGTCTCTTTTTGTATACTGCAAAATGAAAAGCTTTTACAATTTAATAATCACAATAACAGTTCTGTGAAAGAAAATGATTCAGCAAATGAAAGTATCTAAAACCTTGGGAAATCTTTAGCAATTCAGGACCTGCTGTAGCTCAGCCATACAGGCTTTCTGTTGAGGAAAATTGGTATTATCTCAGTTGTATCATACTGAAAAATGCACTCACCAGTATAACCTGTTCTTTGTGTATTTGATAAGGGGATCTATAATTTTCAACTTGAGCAAATTTGATGAAGTTTTAGATAATCATTTAGCTGTTCTTTATGGACAATTAGTCACAAGGTAGTTATCCCCATTCTTTTCAATGTAATTACCCATACTTGGTGATTGATATTCAGTATAATTACCCTTGCTTGGTGATATTCAGTGTAATTACCTTTACTTATTGATAGATCTTCAGAGTAATTATTTTCTTTGGTGAATGGTCATATTCAGTGTACTTACCCTTGGTGATAGTGTAATTACCCAAGCTTGATGATAGATATTCAGTGTAATTACTTGGTCATATATTTTCAACTAAGAGTAGCATAAGATGTGTACCAACCTAAAGAATGAATAATTGATTTTTTATTGCTTTAACCCTTAGCTGTATAAAATTCTCAATCTTTTAAAAGTGAAATGCTTTGACATTTCAGAAGCAGTTATTCTTGATACATAGAGGAAGATTCAGATGACTATATCTGATCACAATGTACCTTGTATACATGTTTATAATTAGAGTCAATCTGTAAAGGGTAAAGTCCCAGATCAGCAGATGTGGGTATATTCAGTTTTGTTAGGAGTAATCAGAAGAACAAAATATCATGGACCCTGATCTGCTCGCACATTATGCATGACAGATCAGGGTCTATGTAGTTTGCAGTTGGATTTACAAGCAATAATATTGATACAACAGAATTCAAAACATCGAGAATTAATCTGTGGTTTGGAACATATTTGACTTTTAATGACCATCAGAAAATTGCTGCATTTTACTTTGTGATGTCAAAGTGATAGTTCATACAATTGAGTTAGGATGCAATGAGGCAGAATTATCTAACAGTGAAATTTGATTGCATCTTTTGTATTTTTTTTTCTTGTCTTTTCAGAAAATCTTTCACAAGTCATCAGTCTTCAGCCAGCACTCAAGTTCAATGGAGGTGGTCATATTAATCACTCCTTATTTTGGCAAGTGCTCAGTCCTACTGGAGGTGGGGAACCAAAGGGTGACCTGATGGACATTATAAGAAGAGACTTCGGCTTATTTGAAAACATGAAAAATGAATTGATCAACAGTACTGTGGCAATTCAAGGTTCAGGCTGGGGATGGCTTGGATACAACCCAGCCACTGGTAGACTGCGAATAAACACTACAGCTAATCAGGATCCATTGGAACCAACAACAGGTAAAATACAAGACCATATATGAGAGATAAATACATGTATTATTTGTGTGGCTGTGCTTAACACTGTACAAATGCTTTTTTTCTTCAAGGATATGCTTCTAGTTTCCAAAATGTTTCTCTCCTCTTTCATTCACACATACATACACACCATTTTTATGTACAGAGTTAAACCAAAGGAGAATGTTATCCAACTACCTGAAGAATAAGCCAAGCTATGTTCATGAAAATACCTCAGTCACTAATATCTTCATATATGACATGCAGATCGGTAAGCTTACTTTCTGTTATGCAGGGCATACCAGTTCATCACACACTGACACGCTAGAACTGAGCAGTTCATACAGGTCATGTGTGGTATACTTCAGGTTACAACTGAGCAATGCATACAAGTAATGCATGGTATAATTCAGGCAAGAGCTTAGCAGTTCATGGAAGTAATGCATGGCATTTTTGTGATTAATGTTTGAATTATTAAGATTTTTATGCAGCTTGGAAAGGCGTTGAAAGACATATTGCTTGGTTGCAGATTACTGAGTTTATTAATTTCTTTTTATCTTTGTTCAGTAACAGTAAACATATTTAGAATGAACCTCACTGGAGTTCAGAATCACTTTATTGTAGCTGTTGCTTATTTTATCTTTGTAACAAATAAATATGTTACACTCCACAGTGTTTTACTGTTATTATGTCCGTCCTCATATGAACCATGCTTTGCTATTGTTGTATCCATGCTCATATGTATCCATGCTCATATGAACCATGCTTTGCTGTTGTTGTATCCATGCTTATATGAACCATGCTTTGTTGTCATTGTATCCATGCTCATATGAACCATGCTTTGTTGTCATTGTATCCATGCTTATATGAACCATGCTTTGCTGTCATTGTATCCATGCTCATATGAACCATGCTTTGCTGTTGTTGTATCCATGCTCATTTGAACCATGCTTTGCTGTTGTATCCATGCTCATATGAACCATGCTTTGCTGTTGTTGTATCCATGTTCATATGAACCATGTTTTACTGTTGCTGTATCCATGCTCATATGAATCATGTTTTGCTGTTGCTATATCCAGGCTCATATCAACGATGTTTTACTGTTGTTGTGTATATGCTCATACAAACCATGTTTTACTGTTGTTTTGTATATCGTCATACAAACCATGTTTTACTTTTGTTGTGTATATGCTCATACAAACCATGTTTTACTGTTGTTGTGTATATGCTCACACAAACCATGTCTTATTGTCCATGTCTTATTGTTGTTTTATTAACATTTATATCAACCGTTTTTTTACTGTTTCTGCATCCATGCTCATATTAACCATGTTTTACTTTTGCTGTGCATCCATGTCTATTGATCAAACTGAATACATTGACAGAATGAGCAATAAAGTATGGAAAATGGGACTCAGACATACCTGTAGCAATAAGGTATGGAAAATGAGTCTCAGACATACCTATTGCAATAAGGTATGGAAAATGGTCTCAGACATACCTATTGCAGTAAGGTATGGAAAATGGTCTCAGACATACTTATTGCAATAAGGTATGGAAAATGGTCTCAGACAAAAAGGTATGGAAAATGGTCTCAGACATACCTATTGCAATAAGGTGTGGAAAATGGTCTCAGACATACCTATTGCAATAAGGTATGGAAAATGGTCTCAGGCATACCTGTAGCAATAAGGTAAGGGAAATAAATCTGTGACATACCTGTAGCAATAAGATATGGAAAATGGTCTCAGACATACCTATTGCAATAAGGTATGGAAAATGGTCTCAGACATACCTGTAGCAATAAGGTATGGAAAATGGTCTCAGACATACCTATTGCAGTAAGGTATGGAAATGGTCTCAGATATACCTATTGCAGTAAGGTATGGAAAATGGTGTCAGACATACCTATTGCAATAAGGTATGGAAAATGGTCTCAGACATACCTATTGCAATAAGGTATGGAAAATGGTCTCAGACATAACTATTGCAATAAGGTATGGAAAATGGTCTCAGACATACCTATTGCAATAAGGCATGGAAAATGGTCTCAGGCATGCCTATTGCAATAAGGTATGGAAAATGAATCTTTCTAAGACATACCTGTAGCAATAATGTAAGGAACATGAGTCTGAGACATAATCTGTAGCAATATTATTAGCTTCAAATTGTTTTGATTTATAGGATTTCACATTTTAAATTCAGGATGCTGTCTCAAACATGTCTTTTTCGTATCTTTCAGGTCTGATACCGCTGTTTGGTATTGATGTATGGGAGCATGCCTACTATCTGCAGTACAAAAATGTTCGGGCTGATTATGTTAAAGCTATTTTCAATGTGGCAAATTGGGAAAATGTGACAAAAAGACTTCATGCTGCTAAAATGGCCAACTAAATCACCCCAAACATTGCCATAAATACCTTACTGTAACATTTTTTAAAGGAAATTTAAAATAAAAGGCGCTTCATGAGGTTACTGATTTACAGTGCCAGTAGCTACAGTGTGCTTGCATTTTGTACCAATAGACAGTAAGTTTATTGTGCTACTTTTTGTGAATATGTGAAACTTGAAATATATACTCTTGATATATGTTTGAAAGTCGATATAGCTAACTTGTTACTAAAAAGTTGTATAATAAAGAAGAATGCCATAACATGTGCATGTAAGATTTGAAGCAACCAAAGGAATAAAGTCTTTTTGTTTGATTGAATTTCCTTGTGTCACGTCTCAGTAATCTTAGTGTCAAGTCTCAGTAATCTTAATGTCAAGTAACAATAATCTTAATGCCTAGTCGCAGTAATCTTAGTGTCAGGTCCCTGTAATCTTAATGCCTAGTATCAGCAATCTTAGTGTCAGGTCCCAGTAATCTTAGTATCAAGTCTCAGTAATCTTAGTGTCAGGTCCTTGTAATCTTAGTGTCAGGTCCCTGTAATCTTAGTGTCAAGTCTCAGTAATCTTAGTGTCAAGTCACAGTAATCTTAGTGCCAAGTCACAGTAATCTTAATGCCTAGTCGCAGTAATCTTAGTGTCAGGTCCCTGTAATCTTAATGCCTAGTATCAGTAATCTTAGTGTCAGGTCCCTGTAATCTTAGTGTCAAGTCCCAGTAATCTTAGTGTCAAGTCTCAGTAATCTTAATGCCTAGTATCAGTAATCTTAGTGTCAGGTCCCTGTAATCTTAGTGTCAGGTCCCTGTAATCTTAGTGTCAAGTCCCAGTAATTTTAGTGTCAAGTCTCAGTAATCTTAATGCCTAGTATCAGTAATCTTAGTGTCAGGTCCCTGTAATCTTAGTGTCAAGTCCCAGTAATCTTAGTGTCAAGTCACAGTAATCTTAATGCCTAGTATCAGTAATCTTAGTGTCAAGTCCCTGTAATCTTAGTGTCAGGTCCCTGTAATCTTAGTGTCAAGTCACAGTAATTTTAGTGTCAAGTCTCAGTAATCTTAATGCCTAGTATCAGCAATCTTAGTGTCAGGTCCCAGTAATCTTAGTGTCAAGTCCCAGTAATCTTAGTGTCAAGTCTCAGTAATCTTAGTGTCAAGTCACAGTAATCTTAATGCCTAGTATCAGTAATCTTAGTGTCAGGTCCCTGTAATCTTAGTGTCAAGTCTCAATAATCTTGGTGTCAAGTCACAGTAATCTTAATGCCTAGTATCAGTAATCTTAGTGTCAGGTCCCCATAATCTTAGTGTCAAGTCTCAGTAATCTTAGTATCAGGTCCCAGTAATCTTAGTGCCTAGTCTCAATACTCTTTGTGTCAAGTCACAGTAATCTGACACAAAAGCAACAAGATTGTTGGATAAAGAATTCATTTATTAAATAACTTGATAAAATTTATCCAGTCATGGTAGGGTATAAACATGGCTGCCACATATATACAGTTTACCAGATAATGTGATACCAATGTTTATACTCTACCTTGATTGGATCTTAGAGTAGCACGGACCCAGATCTGCATGACATAATGCACCAGCAGATTATATGATCTTCCTCTTTGATGTGATTTCATGTGAAAAACAGATACCCAAATCTGTTAGTACATTAGGCCATTCTGGGCATGTGTTAAACTGTATACTTAGCTATACTGTTGGATGCATGTTATACTGTATGTAGACCAATTTGAGTTATACTTTATACAGATCTATACAGTTCATAGTGGGTTTTTTTGTATGGTATATAATGCTCCAGTGGCCTAGTGGTTAGAGCTTCCGCCTGGGATGCGGGAGGTTGCAGGTTCAAACCCCTGCTGAGTCATACCAAGGACTTATAAAAATGGTACTAACAGCTTCCTTGCTTGGCGCTCAGCATTAAGAGGTTTGTGTTAGGACTGGTCAGCCCGGAGTCAGAATAATGTGACTGGGTGGGACATGCTACATGTCTATGGCACGATACCATAATGGTAGACACTGCTATGAACTGCCACACTGCAGACATTGTAGCGATATGACTGAAAAATTGTTAAAGCTACGATAAAAATCTAAATCGCACACACATTATATGGTATATAGATTATATGATTCACAGTTGACTGCATGTTATACTGTATATAGATATATATGATTCACAGTTGGATGTGTTATATTGTATATAGATATATATATAGTTCACAGCTGGATGTGTGTTATACTGTATCTAGATATATGGGTCACAGTTGAATGTGCTATACTGCATATAGATCTGTGTGGGTCACAGTGGGATGCACGTTACACTGTATATAGATCTCTGTGGTTCTGAGCTGGATGTGTTATACTTTATATAGATCTACACAGCCCAGAGTGGGACACATTAATATTGTATATACCGGTAGATCTACACAGCCCACTGTGGGACACATTAATACTGTATATAGATCTACACAGCCCACTGTGGGACACATTAATATTACATATAGATTTACACAGCCCAGAGTGGGACACATTAATACTATATATAGATCTACACAGCCCACTGTGGGACACATTAATACTGTATATAGATCTACACAGCCCACTGTGGGACACATTAATATTACATATAGATTTACACAGCCCAGAGTGGGACACAATACCGTATATAGATCTACACAGCCTACTATGGCATACATTAAAGGTCTACTAGAGTGTAATATTATATATCAGAATGTTCATGTTTTGCTAAATAACTCAAAAATGTGCATTAAAAATTCATATTTTAACTCGGAAAGGAAAATGAAGATTATGTGTGCATTTATCGATGTTTTACGGAAGACACTCCGGAAATATTTGTATACTTCCGGTGAGAATATGATTTCCAGATGTGATGTACTGTCAGGAAGTCCCTCAAGTGTAGCATATCTGGTGATGATGGCTGAATTTAGTGATGATTCAAGCGAATTTACGGCAAATTTGTCATGCTCATTTTCGTCGTGTGAGGAAGGTGAACTCCTAGAAGATGGCAAACATAATGAATGTTAAGAAAATTCTGCTCGCTGAGGTTAGACAGTACCAATTTAAGCCTGAACGAGACAAGAACGTGGACAAGGACCCTAAAGAGGACATAGGGCATAATGAGGCCGAGTGGTGCTTGGGCTATTCATTCTGGTAATCACTATTATCATTATGGCAATTAGTATTATTATTCTTTTGTTAATGCTATTTCAAGTTCATAACGAAAAGAGAAGGGCACGAATTTGGGCGAAACCTGGATGTCTTCAGAGCAGATTGTCATTTCACATGTGGGTGTGGTTCATCAGACTGTGGTGTTAAAAGTTAAACACTTAAGACTCAGACTGTGAGAGATGTAGATATAAATACTTAACTTTATGACAAGTTTGTTCTTTTAAACCATGATGAAATGCAGACCCCAAATGTACTTTGGGTACATTGATTGTTTACTACCCTCCACAGATAGTAAAATTGAAGAATTTCATTAAAAAGAAAAAGTAATCATAGACCTGGTGTATCCAGATGTTTAGCAAGCATATATTTTCTCTGTGGGTCTAGGTGTATAGTACTAGTGGCAAAGGAAGTATACAGATTTATGGGGAAACAAATCTTGAGAATAATAATAATAATGCTGATTATTGTTATGTTATTGTGGTACAAAAGGAAGAACAAAAGTCTAACCATGCATCACCCATATATATATATATATATATATAGATCATACTTTAACATATTGCTGTCTGTTCATGTTCACATTTGATTCATTTAGCTTCCTAACACTGGTTGTTGTAAAATCTAATTTTATGCTAAAGGCATTGACTCTGAAAACATGAAATAAGTAACAGAATACCAGGATACATGAAATAACATAACTTTATTCAAGTTTAAAAATTTGCTGTATATTCTATTTTCAGTCATAATAGATACATGGCTGCATAGAGGTGGCAATAACTGTCTATCAACTGACCACTTCCTCCAGCACTGCCATCAATTCTTCAACATAGTCTGAAGAAAAAAAAATTGTTACCCCAGTAATTCAAGAAACTGAAAAAAGTCATCCACTGCCTATATTCATACTGACAATTTCATCATCATCATCAGTCCCATAGTCTGGTAGACCGTTGGGGCACCACACAAGACCGAACAATCAGCTTCCTTCATTCCTCTTGATTTTCCGTCTTTCTCACTGAGTCGCTCAATGTCAAGCCTGTCCACTCTCATATGTTGTCTTCCCACCTCTTTCTCTGCCAGCCTTTCTTTCTTCTTCCTTGTACAGTGCCTTGCAGGATTGTCTTGGCAAGTCCTGATGATCGTGAGACATGCCCATACCACTGCAGTTTACGTTTTTTCACAGTGCTCAGGAGGTCTTCGTGAGGCCCAATGGCTTGTCTGATCCTTTGCCGTATTTCTTCACTGGTGACACGATCTTTGTATGAGATGCTGAGGATCTTTCGTAAGCATCTCATCTCTGTGGCTTGTATCCTTTTCTCTAAGTCAGCTGTTATGGTCCATGATTCACAGGTGTAGAGAAATATGGAGATAACCAGTGAGTGCATCAGTCTGACCTCTGAACTGAGTGCGATGTTCTTATTGTTCCAGATCGGCTTCAGTTTTGTCAGCACTGCTGATGTCTGTGCAATCCTGGAGAGTACTTCAGGCTTTGATCCTTCATCTGTTACAATTCCCCCCAAATACTAGAAGCTGTGGACTGTTTCTAGCTTCGTACCTTGGACCCTGATGTCAGTACTGATGCCCTTGGTGTTGTTGGTCATCAGTTTGGTCTTCTCTGCACTGATTTCCATGCCGTAGGCTGCGGAGGTTTTGTCAAGGCTCTCTTCTAAGCTAGCTGTTTCTTGTTCATTTCCCGCTAGTCCATCAATGTCGTCGGCAAAATGTAAGTTGGTGACTGTTCTGCCTCCGATGCTGACTGTCCCTTCATACTTTTCAAGTGCGTCAGCCATGATTCTCTCCAGAAAGATGTTGAATAGTGTGGGAGAGAGCAGACAGCCTTGTCTGACTCCGACTATCGTTCTGAACCAGTCCCCTATGCTGCCGTTGAAGTATACTGCACTGGTGGCCTTGTCATACAGGTGCTCTATTACTGTGATGAAGTTGGCATTGATGTTGTACAGTCTCATGGTCGCCCACAAGGCTGCATGCCATACTCTGTCAAATGCCTTCTTGAAATCCATGAAGACGTGGTACAGATGTTGCTGGTGTTGGAGGTACTTCTCACACAATATCCTGAGGTTGAAGATCTGCTCTGTTGTGCTGCGCCCTGCTCTGAGACCTGCCTGCTCCTCGGCAATGAACTTTTCAGCCTGTGGCTTTAGTCTGTTTAGCAGTATCCTCAACATGACTTTGCTTGGATGGCTTATAAGACTGATTGTATGGTGGTTTTGACACTGTTGTAAATTGCCTTTCTTGGGGAGGGTGATGATCAGTGATTGTGTCCACGGTGATGGCCATTCTCTTGTTAGCCAGATCTTGTTGCATATGTTTGCTAATCATTGCTTCTCCCCCTGCTTGGACCAGTTCTGCTGGGATGTTGTCCACTCCTGCCAACTTTCTCTTTTTCAACGATCTCACTGCTGCTTCTACTTCATCCCATAGGATAGGGTGGTTGTCATTGTTAGTTGCTGGAGGGACATTCAGTACCTCTGGATCTATTATGAGTTGGTGGTTGTACAGTTCTGCGCAGTACTCTGTCCATCTTTTCAGAATGTCTTTTTCTTCTGTGAGGCAGTTTCCAGCTTTGTCCTGTAAGGAGGTAACTCGCCATTGTTTTGTGCTTGTTAGATCTTTGACCAGCTGGTACGCTTTCTTGCTGTTGTTCCTTTTCAAGTTTCCCACAATGTCTTTGGACTGTTCTTATATTCAGTTCTCTTTTGCTTTTTTCATGCTTTTCTTGACTTCCCGGTTGACTGCCTTATACTGCTCTGCCCCTTCTGTATCATTCTTCTTCTTCTTCAGCTCCCTCCTCTTGTCACACAGGTTCAGGTCCTCAGCTGTGACCCAGGGCTTCTTGACTGGGCGATGTCTATCAAGGATCTCGCTGGCTGTTTCGGTCGTTGCAGTATTAAATGTGGTGATCAACGTGTCCATGTCTGTATCGTCAGCATTGAGAATGGTGAGCAGTGCAAATTTCACACCAATCCTTGCTTGGAAGGCTTCTGCTATTTTTGGATCCTTCAGTTTCTCGAGATTGAACTTTATTCTTGTTTGGTTATCTTTCTTGACCTTCTTTAGATGTAGCCTGAAGGTTATCATCACCAGATCATGGTCACTTCCAATGTCCGCTCCAGGAAAGCTTAGAGTCTTGGCGATATTTACACTTGACTGTATGCGCCTCTTTACCATGATGTAGTCGATCTGACTGTGATGGTCTCCGCTTGGACTGTGCCATGTCCATCTTCTGGATACTTTGTGTTGGCCAGGTGTTTGCCAGCATAAGGTCGTTGTAACCAGCGAATTCCAGGAGCCTCAGGCCTCTCTCATTGATCTGTGCATTGCAGCAATGCCCACATGTTCCTTTCCAGTTCATGCAAGCATCCTCGCCTATCTTGGCATTCCAATCGCCTTGCACAACCAGAATGTCTTTCTTCAGTGTTTTATCCACTTCTTGAGGCTGGTCATCGAAGTCTTCCACATCTGCGTCATCATAGTCTGATGCTGGGGCGTATGCCTGTATGATGGTAATGTTGAATGGAGTTGCCCTGAGGCGGATGATGATGAGTCGGCTGGAGACTGGCCGACAGCCCATGACAGTACTCACGCTGTCCTTGTAGACAAGGAACCCAACTCCCTGCTCATGTTTGTCCTCTCTACCACTGAAGTACAGGTTGTGGCCTTCCAAAGTAGTGGTTTCTTCAATATTCTTCCATCTTACCTCACAGAGTCCTAGGATGTTCCAGTGGTATCTGTTCATTTCATATGTAAGCTCCTCTACCTTTCCTGCTGCTGTCAGTGTTGTTACATTCCAGGTGCCAATGGTGATGTTGTTCCTGACACGAATCTTGCTGCTCTGAGCACCAGTCGCATACTTTTCACCTCCGCCCTGGTGCATGACGGAAGGTGCAGCCCTTGTTGACCTGGACGACGACCAAGCCGGTATGGGATGAGTAGTGATTGTCATTTTTCATGTGGTGTGTCTAGGGCAGCTGACGCCTGGCGGAGCCCAACCTCCTCCAGGCCTGACCACAGCCGTTTTCTTCCAACTAGGTGGCTCGCCTTGGTCATGAACATGGAGCCGTTGAGCTGTTGGCAGCCCTTCCACTTGGCTGTTGACTTCATCTCGGAAGTTCCTCTGCCCAGTGCTTCCATGTTAAGATCACACTATTTATCCCTAGCTGGAAGACTCGGGGTGGGTGGGATCTTTTACCTTCTCGTGCAAGTCTGGAAGACTTGCCCACCGCCCACTGACAATTTACCAAAGAGAATTAATGGAATTGGAAACAAGACTTAATCAGTATTCAGTTTAACATACATATAAATCATAGTTTAATGAATGAATGAAAAATAATAATAATTTTTGTTGCATTATGGCTTTGAATATGTGCTACAAAAAAGACTGTGTTAGCTTTGTTTTGATTAAAATCTTTCAAGTTCGAGTTGCTTTGCTTTAGTTAGTTTCTCCCATCTGTGTGTGTATGTACAGGACCGGGGAGGAGGAGGCTGACTGTATTCCTAGTGATATGTTCACTCTCCAACTTTAATATAACTTTAAACATAGAACTGTTATATTACTATATGTGCTTGTATACGAGTTTTATCAAATGGTATCATTCACTAAAGTAAAAATTGCAATATCTCCATACCCTTGGCTACATGTCAGACATCATAATAGTAGTAGCTCTCATATTCTCTCTGATCCATTTCTGTATCTGAACATGCCTGTCTGTAATAATAGTGTCCACCTCCACACTGTGGTTCTGCATTTTCTTTTATGGCTCTAGAAAGTCTCTCTTTCTCCATGACATAACTACTCTTCACTTCATTGTTCTGAAGAAAAGAGAAAACAAAATGTGTTGAGCAAAATTAACAATACTTCTATTTCTTGAAATGTGACATCATCTGTACATAGCTTAAATGTGTTTACAAACATTTTAAAAATGGACTTGTGCATAAGTAACATTGAAAAATAAACTCATTTTCTTGCATGATTGTCATGTATGAATGCTGATAAGTACATGAAAGTTTGCAATGCCTTTACTCCTTCTCTTTACTTGCTGGACATTTACTTCACAACCTGTGTAATAGATGAAATTTTAGATGTGTATTCTGATCATCGTGGTTTTCACACAGATGAGAATTTCTCATGAATATGTGTATCAATTAAAGTGTATCATTGCTAAATAATAACAAGTTCACAAGTGCTTGGTCTACCGAGTCAAATGCTTATATAATCATACTGAGCTTAGTTAATACAATGTTATATGTTTCATTTGCTTGTTTGTTTTTTCTTAAGTATCCTATCTGTCTGACATTGAACAGCAGTACTGCATGATGATGTATCTAGTCCCTGTTATAAGAGTATGTTGTTGTTGTTGTAGTTGTTTAACACCATTTTTCAGCATGAAATCTTTTGCATGTCTGAACAATAGCTGACAAATGCACCAAATCTTTTTGCTTGCTTTTACAACTAAGGGTTGATCATAAAGTTTGACATATTACCAACACATTGTAGTTTTTCCGCAATAAAAGAATTGCATAACTTAATTATTGACTCATATGCTGATACGATTTGAGGCCTTAGGAATCCATATCAACTATGAAGCTATACAAACCATGTAAAACAGGGAATGAATGGAAAGTTCACTGTGACATCGAAATGCACCACAGGATATGTCACACCATCTACTGTTTTCGGGTCTCTCTAGTGCATTATCTTTGGGTGCTGGTTCTCAAAATTCTCATTCAGTACCTAAAAATATATATATATATATATATATATATATATATATATATATATATATATATATATATATATAAATTTAGAGCAGCATCAGAAGGTAAAATCTTTACACCGACAGCATGAAAGTATTTTTAAAAATTCCTTTTAACTGTGGTTCTGTACATATTGTGAATAATAATGCTATACACTCCACATTGAACGGACATTAGTATTTACACTCACAAACAATGGGTTGTGAGTTTGACTCTGACCTAGACCGTCATCCATGACACAGTTGTGTATATTGTGGTAAACAAGGTAATTTACTCCCAGTGCCTTAACACAGAGGGGTAATTAGCCTTTACAATTAAACACAATCAATACATCAGATATTCACAACAGTTTGGCTTTAGCAGAAAACTTGTTTTGTCATTATTGTTGAACAAGCATGAAATAAGCATGGGTATGCAAATGAATTTTTTTTGGGGGGGGAATAATAATGGGGGAGTGGACAAAACTAAAATACAAGGGACACACACACACACACACACACACACGCTCGTCATGCTAAAGCAGGATTTACTGGGGGGGATGTAGGGCTATTATGGTTTGCAAACACCCTCCTACTAAAATCGCCCTCTCAAACTGATCGTTCTTTTGCCGGGTATATTTGTGGCGAGGGGTAGGGACTGACAACCAATAATATAGCAAGATAAAGATGTATAAATATTTTACCCTTGCTAGCTCTCGCTTCTGTACAAGCTTCTCTCAGTCTACATGTGTGTGTATATATATGTGTGTGTGTATATATATATATATATATATATATATATATATATATATATATATATAAGGAAAGTGACAGTCTTAATGACCTAGATTATATACCCAACATCAATATCGGGTATACAATTAGCACTGCTTATTCAGTGGCTTAAGCTGATATATAGATCATCTTCCTTTGTCGCCATGGTGGTTCTGCCAACCAGAGGTCTGCCTACACTTAGTTGTGATGTCATACAGGGAATCTCTGATGTTCCCTATAGATCTACACAGCCTACAGTGGGGCACATTAATACTGTATGCAGATGTATACTGTTCATAGCTGAGCATGATTTGCTGTATGCAAATCTATCCACTTCACAGCTTGATGGATTATACTGTGTACAGATCCATACAGTTCACAGCTTGATGGATTATACTGTGTATAGATCGATGCAGTTCACAGCGCAGATCCATACAGTTCACAGCCTGATGGATTATACTGTATACAGATCAATACAGTTCACAGCCTGATAAATTGTACTGTGTACAGATCCATACAGTTTACAGCCTGATGGATTATACTGTATACAGATCAATACAGTTCACAGCTTGACGGATTATTCTGTGTACAGATCCATACAATTCACAGCCTGATGGATTATACTGTGTACAGATCCATACAATTCACAGCCTGATGGATTATACTGTGTACAGATCCATACAATTCACAGCTTGATGGATTATACTGTATACAGATCAATGCAGTTCACAGCCTGATGGATTATACTGTGTACAGATCCATACAATTCACAGCCTGATGGATTATACTGTGTACAGATCGATACAGTTCATAGCCTGATGGAGTATACTGTGTATAGATCGATGCAGTTCACAGCGCAGATCAATACAGTTCATAGCCTGATGGATTATGCTGTATACAGATCAATACAGTTCACAGCCTGATAAATTATACTGTGTACAGATCCATACAGTTCACAGCTTGATGGATTATACTGTGTACAGATCCATACAATTCACAGCCTGATGGAATATATTGTGTACAGATCCATACAGTTCACAGCCTGATGGATTATACTGTTTACAGATTGATACAGTTCAAAGCTTGATGGATTATACTGTGTACAGATCCATACATGGGCCACTAGTGGCCGAGTGGTCTAAAGTGCTCACCATTACGAATCACTGCCATCACACCTCTGCGTGGGTTCGAGTCTCGAGCTTGGCCAATGTGGGTATGTGAGAAAGCTTGCCGGTAGCTTCTCATGGGTTGGTGGTTCTTTCTGGGGTTTTCCCTGCTTCTTACTCCACCATTTATACTGGCTGCCATGTATGGCCTATCTTGTGCTGGAAAATGGGGTTAAACCCTATAACAACAACAACAGATCCATACATTTCACCGCTTGATGGATTATACTATGTACAGATCCATACAGTTCATGGCCAGATGGATTATACTGTGTACAGATCCATACAGTTCACGGCCTGATGGACTATACTATTTACAGATCCATACAGTTCACTGCCTGATGGATTATACTGTGTACAGATGCATACAGTTTACAGCTTGATAGATTATACTGTGTACAGATGCATACAGTTCACAGCTTGATGGATTATACTTTGTACAGACCCATACAGTTCACAGCTTGATGGATTATACTGTGTACAGATACATACAGTTCATGGTTTGATGGATCATACTGTGTACAGATCCATTCAATTCAGTTTTATGCATGTTACAGTGTATACAGTGTTACCACTCCATGGTCTTAAACTAAGCAACAGAAAGGCTGTTGCTGTTGCTGTTGTTGGGTTTAACACCATTTTTCAGCACAAGATAGGCTATGCATGGCAGAGAGTATAATTGGTGGAGGAAGAACCCTGGAAAACCCCGGGAGGAACCACTGACCCACGAGAAGCTACTGGCAGGCTTTCTCACATACCCACATTAGTTGAACCTGAGACTCGAACTCATGCAGACAGAGGTGAGATGGCAGTGATCCGTAATGGTGAGCACTTTAGACCACTCGGCCACTCGGGGCCCTGCAACAGTAAGGAGCAAAAACCAACAAGTTTTTTTAAAACTTAACAAATAATTTATTTCCCTAGAATACTTAGTGAAAACTTAAAAAGAGCATACAGTATTGTGAATGAAATTCCAAATAGTCCTAAAAGTTTTATCACATGTCCAAATGTATAAAGTTCCAACTGAATTGCAGTGGTATCCCAAATATATTCCAGTATTGAATGTGTTCATGTGCCTGTAGTTTTGAATATGTTAATGGGCAAATGGCCTGAAGTGTGATGATGTATTAAGTCTTTTCATGTATCACAATAATATAATCCAAAAATATCCTTGTCTGAATTCACTATAATTCTAAATTAATTTTTCTGCCTAGGAATATTGATAAGCACTTTGTATTTCCATTGAATAATAATTTTAATTGAATGTGTTCATGTGCTTGTAGTCTTGAATGTGTTAATGTGCAAATGGCCTGAAGTGTGATGATGTACTAAGTCTTTTCATGTATCACAATAATATAGTCCAAAAATATCTTTGTCTGAATTCACTATAATTCCAAATTAATTTTTCTGCCAAAGAATATTGATAAGCACTTTGAATTTCCATTGAATAATAATTTTAAATGAACGTGTTCATGTGCCTGTAGTCTTGAATGTGTTAATGTGCAAATGGCCTGAAGTGTGATGATGTATTAAGTCTTTTCATGTATCACAATAATATGGTCCAAAAATATCCTTGTCTGAATTAACTCTAACTCCAAATTTTTCTGCCAAAGAATATTGATAAGCACTTTGTATTTCCATTGAATAATAATTTGAATTAATAAATTCACCCAAATGAAAAACTAAACACAAGAAAGAAACTGATTCTTCTTCAAGATGTTAAGGCAAGAATGAGTAATTTCTCAAGTAAAAACCATTATATAAAAAACTAAGACACAGAGAAAAAAACAGGATGAGAGTCAAAAGTTCATTTCTAAAACATTCTAAACTGTCAACAAGATGAGGTCTATTACTAAAATTATAATAAAGAACACGATAAACATCAGGTACTCTAGGTTTTTCCATGGGGGAACACCAATGTTCTATACTCAAATAAACATATTTACGTCCATTGATAATGATCCTAATATTCAATCTATACTTACAGAGAAATATTAGCAATATATTATGTTGTTTACAAAATCAAGGTTGTTTACAAAATCAATGTTCCTAGTCAAATACAGTGAACTTAATTTTGGACAAGGTTAGGTACAAAATACAAATGTACATAATGTATAATCATTAAGAAAAGCCAACAAATAATACAGTTTAAATATACATAACTGAATACAGATCTGTATGGTGCAGTAGGGTGAGTCGCACAATATGTATGGATCAATATATGACCCTAAACAGTATATATCTGTATACAGTAAAACACTAGCCCAAATGTGTACAGCATAGATCTGTCTATAGTATAGTATTCATTCAACTGTAACTTCGAACAGCATAAACATGCCCAACTATGAACTGTATAGATCTTCATACAGTATAACACATGCCCAACTGTAAACTATAGATTGTTGTACAGTATAACACATGCCCAACTGTAAACTATAGATTGTTGTACAGTATAGCACATGCCCAACTGTAATCTATACATCATCATACACTATAATGCATACCCAACTGTAAACTTTATAGATCTTCCTACAGAATGACAATGCCCAACTGTAAACTTTATCATATCATACAATATAACACATGCCTAACTGTAAAGTTTATATTATCATACAGTATAACACATGCCCAACTGTAAACTATAGATTGTTTTACAGTATAACACATGCCCACTGTAAACTGTATAGATCTTCATACATTATAACACATGCCCAACTGTAAACTATATAGATTGTTGTACAGTATAAAACATGCCCAACTGTAAACTATAGATTGTTGTACAGTATAACACATGCCCAACTGTAAACTGTATAGATCTTCATACAGAATGACACATGCCAAACTGTAAACTTTATCATATCATACAGTATAACACATGCCCAACTGTAAAATATACATCATCATACAGTATAATGCATACCCAAGTTTGAACTGTATAGATCTTCATGCAGTATAACACATGCCCAGCTGTAAACTATAGATTGTTGTACAGTATTACACATGCCCAACTGTAAACTTTATCATATCGTACAGTATAACACATGCCATACTGTAAAGTTTATATTATCATATAGTATAACACATGCCCAACTGTAAAGTTCATATTATCATACAGTATAACACATGCCTAACTGTAAACTTTATATTGTTGTACAGTATAACACATGCCCTACTGTGAACTGTATAGAATTTTACACATGTATAACACATACAATATAACACATGTCCTACTGTGAAATATATAGAACTTCATACAGTATAGCACATACAATATAATACATACCCTACTATGAATTATATAGAACTTCATACAGTATAGTACATACAATATAATACTTGCCCAACTGTGAACTATATAGATCTTCATACAATTTAACTCGTGTCCAACAATAAATTGTATAAATCAATATACAGTATAACATGTACTCAGCTATGATCTGAATACATGCTCAACTGTGAGCCATATAGATACAGTATAACACTTTCCTTACTGTGAAATGCAAAGTTGTATATAGAGTATAAATCATTTCCAACTGTGACTGATATAGAGCTATATCTTTGGGTGGATGGTTTTACAGCACTTTTAACACATAATTAGATATGTCATGCCAAGGAAATGGGAGCTAAGTGCCTTTCCCAAGGACACAATAAGGCAGCTGACCTGGGCCATATAAAGAACAACAATTGCCCAACTATATACTTCACAAATCTCTATATAGTACAGCACAAGCCAAGTTGTATACTTCACAAATCTCTATATAGTACAGCACAAGCCAAGTTGTATACTTCACAAATCTCTATATAGTACAGCACAAGCCAAGTTGTATACTTCACAGATTTGCATATAGTACAGCACAAGCCAAGTTGTATACTTCACAGATTTGCATATAGTACAGCACAAGCCAAGTTGTATACTTCACAAATCTCTATATAGTACAGCACAAGCCAAGTTGTATACTTCACAAATCTCTATATAGTACAGCACAAGCCAAGTTGTATACTTCACAAATCTCTATATAGTACAGCACAAGCCAAGTTGTAAACTTCACAGATTTGCATATAGTACAGCACAAGCCAAGTTGTATACTTCACAGATTTGCATATAGTACAACACAAGCCCAACTGTATACTTCACAGATATGTATATAGTACAACACAAGCCCAACTGTAAACAGTATATATCTGTATACAGTACAACACACCCAAGTGTAAACTATATAGATCTGTATACAGTACAACATACCCAAGTGTAAACCATATAAATCTCTATACAGTACAACACACCTAAGTGTAAACCATATAAATCTGTATACAGTACAACACACCCAAGTGTAAACCATATAAATCTGTATACAGTACAACATACTCAAAGTGTAAACCATATAAATCTGTATACACAACACACCCAAGTGTAAACCATATAGATCCATATACAGTACAACACACTCTAGTGTAAACCATATAAATCTGTATACAGTACAATACACCCAAATGTAAACTATATAAATCTGTATACAGTACAACATACCCAAGTGTAAACCATATAGATCTGTAAAGAGTGCAACACACCAAAGTGTAAACCATATAAATCTGTAAAGAGTACAACAGACCAAAGTGTAAACTGTATAGATCTGTATACAGTACAACCCACCCAAGTGTAAACCATATAAATCTGTATACAGTACAACACACCCAAGTGTAAACTATATAGATCTGTATACAGTACAACACACCCAAGTGTAAACCATATAAATCTGTATACAGTACAACACACCCAAGTGTAAACCATATAAATCTGTATACAGTACAACACACCCAAGTGTAAACCATATAAATCTGTATACAGTACAACACACCCAAGTGTAAACCATATAAAACTGTATACAGTACAACACACCCAAGTGTAAACTATATAAATCTGTATACAGTACAACACACCCAAGTGTAAACCATATAAATCTGTATACAGTACAACACACCCAAGTGTAAACTATATAAATCTGTATACAGTACAACACACCCAAGTGTAAACCAAATATGCCTGAATACAGTACAACACTCCCAAGTGTAAACCATATGGATCTGTATACAGTATAACACACCCAAATGTAAAACATATGGATTTGTAAAGAGTACAACACACCCAAGTGTAAACCATATAAATCTGTATATAGTATATTCTTCACAGTTGGGTGAATGCAGGTCTGGCCCTAGGATGTGCAGGGCCCAAGGAAGCAAGCGATGTGCGCAAGGCCCCAAGCAACAAAATTGCATTGCGGAGAAGTGCTGGGCCCAAGGCAGTTGCCTCGTTCGCCTTGTCCTAAGGCCAGGCCTGGGTGAATGCTATACTCTGTGTGTGTGTGTGTGTGTGTGTGTGTGTGTGTGTGTGTGTGTGTGTGTGTGTGTGTGTGTGTGTGTGTGTGTGTGTGTGTGTGTGTGACTATATACAGTGAAAACCCTCAAAACTGAAAACCCTTGGAACCCAATGTTTCTTTTGGTTTTGCAGAGTTTTCGAATACTGAGGTTTTTGCAGATGTGTCAAAACTTTTCTTTCTGAGCACTTATGTGGCAAGAGAGAGAGAGAGAGAGAGAGAGAGAGAGAGAGAGAGAGAGAGAGAGAGAGAGAGAGAATGCAGTTATAAGAGCATTAGTGTTTTTGTGTGTAAAGTGCACAAAATTAGGAACACAGTTATTTTTTTATTATATTTTATTTTAAATACATTCATTTAATGAAGAATTAGCTGAAAAATATGTTCCCACCAAAAATCGTATCCTGTCACATGAATAAATACAGTTGCTTAACATAGAAATTGTCCACATTAATATAGAAGCTGGTAAGTTCAAAGCACTTCTTGATTGTTTGAGGCATCATCTCTCACCGAAGTTTCAAAATGCTGTATATGGCATCCAACGGAGTAATTTGCTTACAAAGTTTACTAACATTGTGCGCTCAGTCAATGGAAGCCACAATGCAACACAGCAGATGTTTCAGATATTTAACCTTGAAGGAAAGAATTATGCCAAGGTCACGAGGCTGCCATGTAATGTCATGTTAGCTGATAGGAATTTATAAATCATGTGACTCAGACGTAGATTAGGTCCATGTTATGTACTATTGCCCAAGAACATAATGATTTGTCTCTACTGCCAACTCATTTGTTTTCATTATAATCCATTTAGTGAATATCCATGATTTCCTGTTAGCTAGGTAAGTCACTGCCAAACTTTAAATTGTCCTTAAATCATCAGGGTTTCTGAGCTTTGCCAATTACAAGTGGTTTCAATTTCTCATCTGTAGTACTGCATGCAAACATCACTTGTCCTCTCGTATGATTCATGGCCTCTTGGTCCCTCTCCTTCTACTGACAGGAAGTGCTTGGAAAAAGAGATCAGTCTCATCACAGTTAAGTTCATTATTAGGAGAATAATCTCTAATAATTTATGGCATTCTCTCTATATTCTTCTACTATCTCTGTATTGACACCATTACTCTCCCGAACGAACTTTGAATCCCTTTACAGAATAGTGCATTTTCCAAAGATCTAACCATCCATTAGATCGTTTAAAGTCCAAAATTGATAGTTCTTTGGCAAAATTACTCACCTTTTCTTTGACTATAGGGCCTGATATTGGAATGTTTTTGGCCCTAGCTTGGCTAAACGATTACCACACAAGACCATTTTGTCAAATTTGCAAGCGTTGATGGAAAGATGCCTGTTTACTTCACTGTTCTTTTGAAATTCATCCTTGTAAGATTCCATTTTCTTTAGAATTACTGAAATGGTAGATATTCCTATGCTGAATGTTTCCCATAATTTCTTCACTGTATGTTATCTGTGGATTCCTCCCAGTCATTCCCAACGCATATGACTGATTAGAGCTTTTAGAGGAATCCCTCATAGATTTCAAGACACCCAATGGTTTGGTATGATAAAAGTTTCATTATTTTTCAAGGTTCCTCTAAATGTTCTAAATGTACCAAGTTGTAAGGGGTTTCTGGTTCTGTGCTGGCCTCCCTTCAGGAATTACACCTGTTGGTCAGTTTTCCTTCCCTTTCCTCCCCTATCAAGTTTTCAAAAGTTTGTGACCTTTGCCAGAAGTCAGTTTTGGATTTGTTTCTCAATTTACTTTTTTAATATGGCTTTATTTGTTTTATATCTAGCTACTAATTTTGTCAAGAAAAGGTCAGATAGTTCATAGCATATTTAAATCTTCTGAGTAAACTATTCATTTTAGTGCATGCATGCTTTCACTCTCTCTTTCGATGGTTGCTCTGTGTGCAAAGAGGTTTACCATAAGATAGGTTTTACTTTGTCCTTTTACGTTTTTTAAATTGTTTAGAAAGATTGATTTTTTAACTTTCGAATCTTTACATTTATACATTTTAGTTAGTTTCCAAGCTAACAAAGGTCAGTTTATAATGATCTGCTGTTGTTCCCTCTGGTTAGTCACTCTTCTGTTTTTCCCTTGTCTTGGAATTGGTTTCTCCAGTACTGTGTTATATTTATTTTATTTTTCTTCATGGGTTGATGTCAAGGAGTCTGTCAATGATCTCTTTTTGTTGCTTTCCTTTCCCTTCTTTCTCTCTGTGCTTTGTGTGGTGTTTATTTTGTTTTGTTTCTGTTCTCAACCTGTAGCTTGGGCTCTAAAATGTTGTCATTTTCTAAATCATTTCTTCTCTACTACCTTGCTGCATTGGTAAGTCTTTTCTGTACTGCAGCTCTTGCTCCTTTTCTGGTGCTGGATTTATTTTGTCAGTAGTGTCCACATTTCTTTGGATGACTTTTGGGAAAATGTTTACTTCAGCTCTATGCATTTCCCCAGGGCTGCTCTGTCTTGTTCCTTTTTCTATCCCTGTTAGGCAGTTTCACAGGGTGTATCTGGTGTTACCACATAATTTACATTTCTGACGTATAGAGCCCTTGTACTGCATCTTGCTGAAAAAGTCATGGATGTAGAAAAAGGTTTTGATGTTTGGACATTGTGCTTTATCTATCTCTAAAATTTCATAGTTTCATTCCTAATATTCCTGGATGCAAAGCCCATCTGGCACTGTGTGTCTTAATCTTCACTTTCTCATCAAATCAGTTGCCTGTAACTTCTAGTGGTATTTCATATGGTACATCTGTTGCCTGTAACTTCTAGTGGTATTTCATGTGGTACATCTGTTACCTGTAACTTTAAGGGGTATTTCATATGTTACATCTGTTGCCTGTAACTTCTAGTGGTATATCATATGGTACATTTGTTGCCTGTAACTTCTAGTGGTATTTCACCATATGTTGCCTGTAACATCTAGTGGTACAGTGTGACCCCGCTATAACACGGTAGTTGGGAGCCATAGAACCCGACCGTGATATAGACCGAACCGTGTTCTAAGCAACCAGGTCAGTTCGCCGAAGAAAATGATGCATGTACCCGAAAAAATGTGCGGGGGGGGGGGTAGGTAATAAATGCGGGCGCAAAAATACGTGCTTCACTGGCACAGTTATCATTTTAAATCGATGCATATTAAATGAGAAATACACCTGTAGTGAAAACAGAGAAGGGATATATAATATTTTACTTTATTCAGAGAACCACGCATTGGTACATATACATGTATACTGTTTATATATATATATATATATATATATATATATATATATATATATATATATATATATATATATATACACACACACACACACACACATGTCTAATGTATAGCAATGAATAAAGTATCGACACCATGTACTCACCCGCGAATCACGACACATACATTGAATCCACAAAACAAGTAATTCCATCGAAAATATGCACACACGCCGATTAAAATATTCAATGGTTTTGTTACAGGTCATATAGGTCTGAATTCAGTGAAAAAATATCACAATCACATAACGAATGATGAAGCACATTTACTTTTCAGTACGTCCCAAGTCTGTAAAAGTTTGCGTTTTAAGCGCCGTCGGTTCGTAAGCATAAACTTTTTTCCTGTAAAAATGAACCTTTCACAGCACAGTAAAAGTGTTCCAGTCACGTTGGAAAATGAAACAATCTATCAGATTCCATTGCTTTTATTTAAGTTCGGTACTGACTTCCTTTGAAGAAAGGTTCTTTATTTTTATTTAAAGGAGACCAGAAATTAATGGAAATATAGAATAATAATAAAAGCACTATAGAAGAAAACCTTATTCTGAAGTATCATCTGCGACCGTAATGCCAATATTTAAATATTGGCACATCTTCAAGGCGCTGAATTTCCGTGACCTCGTATGCAAAATTTCCGCGTCTGTTCGGTTACTTTCGTGATGTGACGTCAGAGTAGCGACTCCAGCATCCCGACTGGCACTTGCCAGAGTAAAAGACAATGCCGTTATGCTTTGCATAAGAATGTAATAGCACATTAAGAAAAGGTTGTTGAAAATAATTTTTTCCTTTTCTAAAAGATAAAAACGTAAAGAAAGTATGGATACATTATTGCAAGCGAGTCGATTTCAAAGCAACACCATACAGCACTCTGTGCTCATTACATTTCTCAAAGGAATGTTACGAGAGGGATCCTGAAAAAATTGCAGCTCTAAGATACGTAAGTGCTAGGCCCAGACTAAAAGTTGGCGCTGTTCCAGACATACCGTTGGATATTTTAAATCCTGGTAAAAGTGTTAAACGTGTGAGTTACGAAAATAGGTACACCAGCAATGCTAAAAAATCCAATAGCCCGACACCAGGGGCCCCTCTAATTTTAGTTCGGGCCCATCCTGTATTCAAAGTGAGGTGCCCGTCGGGCTTGTCGAAAAAAAAAATTGTTTGCCTGAGGAAACTTGGATCGCGCTGATGAAGTGAGTCAATGTATTTCAAAACGTTGACATACATGTCTTAACACTGCACAATCTAAATCAGATCACCACTGTCCTAGGTGAAATTGAGATCTGATTTTAATGAAATGGAAGCTTTGCTAAAAATAAGATTCTAAACCCCTGATATGGTCGTTTTTCGAGAAAACAAAATTTTCAGTAATCTCAAAAAATTTTAAAAAATTAAAAAAACAGCAGCAACAACAACCCCTTCAGTCTAGGATTGTTACATATGTAGTATGTATAAACGGTAATCTGTAATGATTGGGACTGATATAAAACTATCCCTTGGGCAGTTTAAATAGATGCGATTAAAAGAAAAGAGGTCATGTATAAAATCAAAGTTTCACATTGACCCCACCCCCGTGTCCCAATGTGCGAGCGCCCATGGGACGCGCCATTTCTCCCTGTGATCATCATTATCATCATCATCAATCCCTTAACCCAAGACGTCGTTGGGGCACCACAGTTGACGTTGCAACCAATTCTCTCCATCTTTCACTGTTCTCTACTGCCCTTTGGGAATCTCCAAATCACATACCTGTGCACTCCTTAATGTTGTCTTCCCATCTCTTTTTCTGTCTGCCTCTTCTTCTGCACCCTCGCATTGTGCCTTGCAAGATTGTTTTTGCCAGTCCAGATGATCTTGAGACATGACCGTATCACTTCAGCTTGCGCTTTTTTAGAGTGGTCAAGAGGTCTTCATAGGATCCGATGGCTCGTTGGATCCTGTTGTGGACTTCTTCGTTGGTTACATGGTCAATGTATGAGATGCCCAAGATCTTGCGGTAGCATCTCATTTCAATGGTTTGAATCCTTCGTTGTAGATCTGATGTGAGCGTCCATATTTCACAAGCATACAGAAAGATAGATATGACAATCGAGCGCATCAGCCTTATTTTGGAACCAAAAGCAATGTTGGTATCTTTCCATATTGGTCTCAACCTTGTTATTGTTGCTGTTGTCTGGGCAATCCTGCAAAGTAGTTCTGGTTTGGAGCCCTCGTCTGTGATAATTAATCCCAAGTACTTAAAGCTTGTGACTCTTTCCAGCTTCTGTCCACTGACCTTTATTTCTGCACTGATGCCACTGGTGTTGTTTGTCATCAGTTTGGGTTTGTTTTGGAGCTAATCTCCATACCGTATGCTGTGGAGGTTGTGTCGAGGCGTTCAACCAAGTCAGCCAGTTCTTTTTCATCTCCTGCTAAACCATCAACATCATCTGCGAAGCAAAGGTTTGTGATTGTTCTTCCTCCGATGCTGACAGTGGCCTTGTGGCCATGCAAGGCATCCTCCAAGATCCTTTCCAGGAAAATGTTGAGGAGTGTAGGTGACAGTAAAATCCCTGTCTGACTCCAACTGTTGTTCGAAACCAATCTCATCTGCTGTCATTGATGAGGGCAGTGCTGGTGGCTTTGTCATAGAGGTGCTCAACAACCTTCACCAGGTTTAAGCTGATATTGTACTCTCTCATAGTTGCCCATAAGGCTGCATGCCATACCCTATCAAAGGCCTTTTTGAAATCTGTAAAGACGTGGTATAGATTCTGCTGGTGCTGAAGGTATTTTTTGCAAAAGAGTCTGAGTTTGAAGATTTGTTCTGTGGTGCTCCTTCCTGCTCGGAAGCCTGCCTGCTCTTCAGCAATAATTTTCTTTGCTTGAGGCTTTAGTATGTTGAGAATTATCTTCAGGATGACTTTGCTCGGGTGACTGATCAAACTGATGGTTCCGTAGTTTTTGGCATAGCTGTAGGTTACCTTTCTTGGAGAGCACGATGACCAAGGATTGAGTCCATGTGGTGGGCCATTTTCCTGTCTGCCATATCTTGTTACAGATTGTTGTTAGGACTGTGACTATCTCTTCTCCTCCTGCTTGAATGAGCTCTGCTGGTATGTTGTCAATGCCGGCTGACTTTCCTTTCTTTAGTGACCTAACTGCAATTTCTACTTCTTCACGAAGAATGGGGTTGTCATCAATTTCTTCTGCCTGAGGGCAATTTAGTACTGCTGGATCTCCTTGGGTCTTATGATTGTACAATTCAGAGCAGTATTCTGTCCATCGCTTGAGGATCTCTTGATCTTCTGTGAGGCATTTTCCTGATTTGTCTTGGATTGTGGTAGTTTTCCCTCGTTTATGGGTTGTGAGATCTTTCACTAGCTGATATGCCATTTTGCTGTCGTTTCTACTCAGACTGTCTTCGATTTTGCAGCATTGTCTTTCTATCCAGGATTCCTTTGCCATTTCTCCCTGTGATAAGCCTTATTATCTCCCACGACAGGCCCTTTTTTCATATTCTGGTCAGCTGTGGCTAAACTGCAAAATAGCTAAAATTTTGACTTAGGTACACAAGCAGTAAAGCCAGTGTGACTAATTAACAGTTAATCCTTGTCCCTGCATTTATCTTGTGAAAAGGACTGCTCTTCGGACATACTTCAAAGAAACCATGTTCGACAGTGTGTGTATGTAAGTACCAGCAATTGATTGGCAAATAAACGATGCCCTATTTTGTTGTAACTTACGATGCATAGGACTTCATTTTAACAGTTCAATCTGCAGTTACAACATGTGGGAACTGTTTTTCCATCTTTTATGTCCCACCTTATTTCCTTAGGTTTAAGTCTTAAGGCATGTAACACTGTTTACTGAATAAAATATTTATTCTGAATTAGTTCTTTGGGGGCACATATACTGCATGGTATCTTGTTTTATTCCTGCTCTTAATTTAACCATGGTAATTAAACTTTACACGGTAATTTCGGGTGTTAATTGGCGGGGTTTGTTTAGCGGAAATGGAGATGCGATTTTGTTTGCAGAGAAAATTACACAGCATTCACAAGTGATCATTCATGGGATTTAAGCTAATTGGTGACAATTTTATTTTTGTATTTTTTTTTTTTTTTACTATAGTACTGTTGTAGTGGTTTAAAAAAATCTGAAATTTACATGAGTAATATTTACTCTTAACATTTTATTTACTGAAAAAAAAATACTGTCGTGTGATATTAATTATTTCGTCCAGCGCCGGATTTAGACATAGCGAGGCCCTAAGCTATGGAAAGCTGTGGAGGCCCTATTTGGTATAAAATAAATTTGAGAGGCCTCTTCAGACTGTGGGTTCAGACTGTAAGGCCCTACGCTCTAGCTTGTTTAGCTTATGCCTAAATCCGGCACTGATTTCGTCACTTCAGTATTCACAAGTGATAAAACAGAATATGGCATCTGTGGATTGCATACGTTATATCTGTTTATGTATGGTTTGGAGGTTTTTTTCTCTGAGATATGAAAATTGACAGACATAATGTAATAATCGGGAGTTCTCAGCGAAAAATCGGGAGATATTACGAGATCGGGAGGTAGGTGTGGAAATACCCCCAAAATCGGAAGGTTTTTCTCCAGGCTTGAGAGTTGACAGGCATGAATTGTCCAGACTTGTGGAATTTCAGTCAGGTCTTGTCAGTTTATTTAAGTCACCAGCCCGGGGCCTGAGCCTAAAAAAATTTCTCTGAGCACTGATAAGTACAGTACATAAACTATTATACCAGACATGTATATAAGTAGTAATAGAGGATACTTTATTGCCAATGGGACTTCCATGCAAAATATCACCTGGGACACTTTGGTGTCACGATTTTTCCGAAAAAAATGGCACACCCTGGGACACTATAGCGTCAATGGGAATTTTGTATAGCGACAAGAGGAATGGAACAGGCAGGGTGACGTCATGGTACTGGACACTTGTAACAATGTAGCAAGGGACTGACCTGAATACGCGCAGCTACCTCTCTAGGGAGGGACAAATACAATAGAGAGAGAGACAGAGACATAGATAAACATATAGATAACACACATAGATAGGCGAAGTGAGAATAAATATCTTTTCGAGGCATATGAAAGTGGCCCTGAAAAGGGCCATTGTTTATTATGTTAACATCATTCCGTTAACATAATGGGCATCGCATAGGTCTTCTTCTCTTCCTCAATACTTGTCTAACCTCTGGTCCATAAATCAGGACTCGCTTCAGACAGTCTTGTCTCTCCACATAGATCCTTCGTTGCAAAGGGCCGTATCAGTGATAATGGGTAATTGCCAATAATGATCGGACATAATATGGGAGAGTCCGGGTTGAACAGCATCGACGATAGGAGGGTACACGATTCTACGTTGGTCCACATCTTGTGACGAGGAACAGGTGAAGGGAATGAAGTGAACCGCGTTTATTTATAGTGGAAGACCGGATCGAAACGGATTGAAATTGTTCACCAATCCCAACACGCGTTACAAAATTCAGTCACTTCGCGGAGTCTGTCTTCTAATCCGAAGAGAGCTACCTGTGACGTCACATTCCCTATATAGGTGCGCTAGCGTCTGTGCGCAGTGAATCGATGCGGCATTGTTTTGTGAAACATGACTGAAACTAAGAAGACAATGAATTGGGGTGCACCGGCTATGGAGACGAGAAACGATGGCATAGCAGCGGCTACCAAAGTTAACACAGCGCTACTTCCAGAAAAAATCGATTTCAACTGGGATTTAGTAGATTTTCTCTCTTCGCAAGAATTTGTTCCAGTACCAGTACCTTCGCCACCTTCTCCTTCTTTACCACACGTCGAGGATTTTAAACAGAGACAGAAAGAAGAATTGGAGAAATTTTTACAACAGCAGAAAGAGGCAGAACAAGCATTTCTCCTTGAATAGCAACAGCGAGAAGAAGAAGAGGCAAGAAAGAAACGACAGGAAGAAGCAGCAGAGAAGAAACAAGGTTTAGGAGAGAAGGAGAACAGTGAACCTCAAACGGTAACGGTACTCTTGGACATTTTGGCCGAGTTAAGAAGTCTGAAACAAATGTATCAGACTTCTTTATTACGACCCAAGAGAAAAAGACCTTCCTGAGCCAAACAGTCCAACCCTGTTACTACACCGGAGATACCACCCCTAGTGATTTCTACCAAATCATTGACAGGAGCAAGTCCAGAAGTAGGCCTTGGCCGTGGCAAAGGCTTAAGGCAGTTAAAGCTGATTGCTTCTCGTTCCTGAGTTTGTTCTAAGGAAAGAAAAAACAAACACCCAACGGTCCTTTTCAGGGCCACTCACTTCTTTCGAAAAGAGAGACTATTCATTTTGCCAAAATCAATTAAAACTCAAAATCCCTTGTTTAACCCTATGATGTACGTGTTGTGAGTATATGAGTGTAGGTCCTTATTATTCTAAACAATCAAAACCAAGAGACACTTACGTTTTTTCAGTCTGGTCTATTCTGGTACAAATTTTTACAATCCAATGTCACAACACAACACAACACATTTTAGAAAAAGTTCATAGACTTCTTCTTTGTCTTTTTTCTTCTTTCACTCTCTCTCTGTTTTCTGATTTTCTTCACTTTCGCAGTATTTTCCTCCTCTTCTTCCTCACTTTCTTCTCATCTTTTCTTTTCTGTCTTCTCTTTCTGAACGTGTCGGGGTTTTTCTTTTGCCGAGGGTACCTTTTCTTCTTCCTCCTCCTCCTGCTCATGTTGTTTCTTAGGGCAGTCTGAAGACCAATCTCCTTTCTCATGACAATGATAACAAGTAGCTTGACTTTTGTCTCTTCTGACACTGGTTTTGCTTTTTTGACGGTCTGGACATTCTGTATCCCAATGCCCTTTCTTCTGACAGATATAGCAAGTATCTTGACTTTTATCTCGAAAGGAGGGGGAGTAGTCCGTTGGCTTGTCAGAAGAAAACTTTCGTATGACACCTCGCAAAGCTCTAATCAGAAGTTCGATCTGTGTTGGTTCTTCCATCGTGCTGGTCAGCTTGAGAGCGAAATGAATACTGAGAGGGACGGTACCAGCCCTTTATATATACGCTGAGCCTGACATGGATATATAGGGGTCTATGGCGTTTCAAATGTAGTCATTTGATTTTTTGCAGTCAAGATTAAACGATCGCATCATTTCGTAAAGAAAGGAGAAGAAAGTAAGAGGCAGAAACGTGATTTATCGCCTCGCACAATAGCTGAAGTCTTGGCTCAAATTCATGCCAGCGATTTTGAAGATGAGATGAGTGAGCCAGAATCCAGACCAAGAGAGTCTACACCCAGTCAAAGTCCATCACCAACAGTAAACCCTGAGAAGTATTACCATATCCGAGAGACGGACGAACGCTCCTCTAGAAAATTTAGAACTACGGCCTACGCGTACACGGTGAAGTTTAAAGATTTCAAGTCCGACGTACCGATGGAGAAAGCAGAAGGGTTCATCACTGATGTCTGGGATTCTTTGTTAACCACACTGAAACAGCGATGTGAAGCCAAAGAAGACGATCGCTTGAGACTTTCCATTCATCACGACAGTCTGAAGTCCCCCCTTTGGATCGAGTTTAGCAGCTCAGCAGAATTGACACCTTCCAAAGTCATGGACAAGATTCAACACGTGCAACAATCCAACGACAAGTTTCACATCACCGACGGAAAAGCGACACTGTTCATGACCCACGTGGCTCTTCCCCAAGGGACAGGACGCAAAAAGGTGTTATTGGTAGACAACCTTCGCAGCACCAAAAAGAGTCTAGTCCAAATTAACAACCCTCAAGACAAGATGTGTTTAGCCCGTGTCTTCGTGGTGGGACGAACGTATGCCGACAAGAACGACACGGCAGAATGGAAAAGAACCTGGCAAACTATTCAAAAATCTAGCCGAGCCAAACAACGAAGAGAAGCAGAACTCCTGTTACAGCAAGCTGGCCTTTCCAAAGACACACCCTGTGGCATTCCTGAAATGTAAAGGTTGCAAGACGTCTTGGCTCCACGCTACACCTTCAAAGTGCACCCTCAAGAAGTGCGCGAACCTCTGTTGTTTCGAGGCAAAAATTTCAAAGACGGAAAATACATTCACATCTATTATCACGATGAACATTTTGATGCCATTACCAGTATCACTGCATTCCTGTTATACAGTTATTACTGTGAGAAATTTGACTATGGCTATAACAATCGAGAGCAACACAAGCATTGTGGATCGAAATGCTCATGATGTTTAGCCTCTAAGCCCTGTCTGGACCAAGGACAAGAACGAGTGCATTGACCAGCTTGTCAGCTCACGTTTGTCAGCCCTTTCTGTTACCAACAACATCTAAAGACGCAAGGTTCACAGCTGAAAAGTGCTTGTCAACTCCTGAGATTGTGCCCTACTTGTGGACAAGGCATACGTACCAACAGTGCCAAGGCACACGTCTGTTCAGGAAAGAAGTGATGTCACATTTGTCTCCAAATCGTGGACTTGGAACACCAATATTACATTCAAAAATACCAATCCAAACATGAAGAAGAAAATAATGACCAGAAGAAAGGCCATTTCATCTTTTTCGATTTCGAATGCTTGGAAGAAACTGGCATTCACATTCCTAATTTCTGCGTGGCTCACCGAGCGTGTGAGAAGTGCATCCAAGAACCTATCTTTACTCATTGCCCTCACTGTAGCAATTACTGGAGCACGTGAAAAAAATCTTTCGGGGACCGAACACGCTAGCCGATTTCGCCCAATAGATCTTAGACCCCTTCGACGAGACGTGGAGCCAAGAAGACATCGAACGTTACGGAGATTATCATCGCCATGCCACGGTGATGGCTCACAATTTCTCGGGATACGATGGGCAATTTCTCCTCAGATACTATACGGAACAAAGTACCGAACGTCCTAAAGTGACTTTGAACAGAGCCAAAATCATTTCCATGCAAGTGGGTCAAGTGCAGTTTAAAGATTCGATGAGTTACTTTGCAATGCCTTTGAGTCGAATGCCTAAAACGTTTGGAATGACAGAAATGGCCAAAGGCTATTTTCCACACTTTTTCAATACCGAAACCAATCAACACGCCATTCTACCCCATTTGCCTGAGGCTCACTACTACGACCCCGACAAGATGCGTACCGAACAACGAGAAGCTTTCTACGCATGGTACCAGACTCACGCTGCGGATCGCTTCGACTTTCAGGAAGAAATGTTAAATATTGTCGTTCCGACGTGGACATTTTACGGCGTTGCTGTGGAAAATTTCGAGAACTGTTCATTGAACACGGAGGGATCGATCCTTTGAAAGAGGCTTGCACCATTGCCAAAGCGTGTTCCTTAGTGTACCGCCAACGATTCATGCCCGAAAACACCCTAGCTGTCATCAGTCCTCAAACGACCAATTTTGTCAAACGTCAATACTCGGTCAAAGCCCTACGCTGGTTACATTACCTGTGCGACAAGGAAGACAATGGATCCAACATGCTCGCAACGGAGGAGGCGACAAGACTATCGGAACGTATTCGGTGGATGGCTGGGACTTAGAAAACCCCAAGATCGTGTACGAGTTTAACGGGTGCTTATTTCACGGATGTCCCATCTGCTACCCTGAACGTAACACGACAAATCAGTTTTTACAACGGACCATGGAAGACTTGAACCAGGCTACTTGTCAGCGACGCTTGAAGTTAGAAGAGCAAGGATACCAAGTGGTAGAAATGTGGGAACACGAGTACGATCACCGTTTGAAAACCGATCCCGAGTTTAAGCACATCGTGCAAAGATATAAGCTGGTGGACCCACTGAACCCAAGATACAGTTTGTACGGAGGACGAACGAATGCCACCTGTTTGTTGTACCAAGCCGACGAAGAGAAAGGAGAGGAAATCAAATACTTGGACGTGTGTTCTCTGTGTCCGTACGTGTGCAAATATTGTCGCTTTTTCGCAGGGCACCCGCAATTCCTGACGTAACACATCGACGTGAACAACATTCGCCAATACAAAGGATTGATCAAGTGGAAAGTCTTGCCTCCCAGGAACTTATACCATCCCGTTTTACCGCACCATTGCCAAGGAAAACTGATGTTTCTCTTGTGCCGTACTTGTGCCGAAACGTGCAACCAAGACCAACCTTGTCAGCACACCCAGGAAGAACGCGCCTTGACGGGAACGTGGATCAGCGTCGAATTGATTAAAGCTCTGGATTTGGGATACCAACTGTTAGAAGTGAGCGAAATTTACCATTTTCATAAGACAGAAAAATACAAGGGCGATTAGACACAAAAAGGCATTTTTGCAGACTACGTGAATGCCTTTTTGAAACTGAAACAAGAAGCCAGCGGCTATCCTTCCTGGTGCCACACTCCCGAAGGCCAAAAGAAATTCAAAGAGAAATACTGGGAGCAGGAAGGCATTACTTTAGACCACATCGAGAAAAACGAAGGAGGCGATCGTTTGCCAAAGTGATGTTGAATTGCTTGTGGGGAAAATGGCACAACGGCCGTGTTTACCCAAGACGGAGTATTTGACAGAACCTTCCCGCTACTTCCAGATGATTCACGACAAAACTAAATACATGAAACACGTGGACGTCCTTCTTGAGGACTTGATCTTAGTCAATTACGAAGAAGAACTGGACCTTGTAGAAGCCAACGAATTTGGAAATATCATCATTGCGGCTTACGAGACAGCCCGTGCTCGCTTAAAACTGTACGAAGCTTTAGAACTGTTAGGAGATCGTGTGTTGTATTTTGACACGGACAGTTGCATCTACATTGATCATCTGGGTCAACAACACCCTAACATCGAAGGAGACCGTTTAGGAGCCTGGACGGACGAGCATCCCGACGACAATATTCTAAGTTTTGCAAGTGGCGGTCCCAAAAATTACGGCTACGAATACCGGGACCCACAAGGAGAAGTGCACACCGAGTACAAAGTGAAAGGATTGACTCTCAATTATCGCACCAGTCGACTGGTGAACTTTGGAGTCTTGAAAGAAGCCTTGCAGTCTGGAGAGGATGGAAATTTTAAAGTGACCACCCACGAACCGCACAAGATTGTACGTTTACCCACGCACGAAATCGTTAGCCGACCCTTGGAAAAAGTCTATAAAATCGTGTACCAAGAGCGAGTACGGCTTCCCATTTACTTCACTTTACCGTATGTTCACGGTAATATTGGTCAGCATATAAAAAGGGACAACGTCCAAGACCGATAGTTCATTGGAACTACCAATACCAAGCAAGAAAGATGAACGATTTCAGAGAAGCACCAATGATGTTCAGACAGGCACAATTCAAGATCGGTGATGCACAAGTGGAGTGCGATGCTGTGCCTTGCGATGGCAGGGATGCCGAACGCTGTGACCTCAGCGATTCAGTACCACATCGTCATGGGAACTTTGCTATAACTACTACTACCATACCTACTATGGAAAGTGATGCTGTGCGTGTCAAACCTGACGGATGCGAAAGCGATGCCACTCGTTATGGTACACCTTTTCACTTTACTGGTTTTCATGGTGGATGTCATCATTATGAAACCATACGGCTACCACACTACGGATGTCATGCAAATCTGAGCACTCTCCTGCATATTTCACCATACCCTCATCGAAATGAACCTGTGAAAGACGAATATTCGTTCCCTGTGCGTTTGCCTGAATACTGCGACTTTGAAAGTCGGATCCAAACCTTCCGAGGAAAATGGCCAAAATATTTGGGAGAACCTACCCCCGAAGAATGAGCTAGAGCCGGATTTATCTACTTGGGCGAAGGGGATAAAGTCAAGTGCTTCAGTTGTGGTGTGTCACTTCACGAGTGGGAGAAGAAAGATTGCGCTTACCTGGAACATGCTCGATGGTCTCCGGATTGTCACTACCTACCTTTAGTGGGACCTCGTCATTGAAGTGGGTATACCATGTCGTGTAAGAAACCGGCTACGTGGCTAGGAGTCAAACGTTGAACAACCCCTAGACAAGCATTTAAACCCCATTTGAAAAATAATCTTCAAACATTACCTAACGAATTGCAAGAGAAGATCTACAAGGAAATTTGGCTGGGACTTGCCAGAGCAAAATCTCAATGGCTGTGTGAGGAACTTTTATGTTGAGAAATTCACAAGAGGAAATTGACAAAAGTCAACAAACAAGTCAGATTTCTCTGGATCAAGGGTACGTTCTTCCTAATATTCCGCTTTGGACCATTTACATTACAAGATTTTAATGACATTCTTGACCGTTTCCTGGAATGGCAGTGGCCAGAAATTACTCACTTTGTCCGTTACTTTCGCTCTAGGAGAAGTGTTTGACTGACATGGTTATGGATACTTTACAAGAGAACATTCGTGGTTTGCCTGTGGAGATGAGAGAACGCATTTACCGCGAGTTGGTCAAAATACAAATGAAACGCAAACTCAAAATCATTTCTCCATTTTCAAACTATGCTCTTTTCCAAAGCAAGCGAAGACTGATTATGGGATGACACTACTTCAGACACAAATATAAACGAGGCTATTGGCCATGACCCAGTGATTCCTGATTCTTATTACCTTATACCTAAGAGGGTATAAAAACGAACTACCATGCCACGACCTTTATCATTCGTGATACAACAGATTCCGTGGAAGGAAATCAATGACACTATTCAAACGGTAGAGGATTACGATCGCCTATTACGAGAACTGTGTTCATTGAATTGGGGTCGCCGTGTAGGGTGTCTTAGTGACTTGCTTTCTGGGATTTCGTTTACCAGCCGATTCCTTGTGGACTCTTTACGAACAGTACATACCACCCAAAACATAAAAGTGGTCCCTTTAAATGTACACGAGAGACTCATTCTGCTCAAAGCTTTGCGCTTTCGTCTTATTACTTCTCAACCTCTACGGGAAAACAAGATTCGCCAACTTTTAGGCACTGAAGATGTGTACGACGACGTGTGTGTAGCTTGTGACTTACACCCTCACTAGAAAGATGTACGTGACTGGAAAAGTTGGGGTTTTAAGACTTGGACAAAAGAAGTGGCACACTATGCCCAAGATTTGTAATCCTAAAAAATGACAACGTTCAGTGAAAAAAGTAACTTTTAAACACTGTTAGTGACAGTGCAAGAAAAAGAAGAAGAAGAAATCGTGACCGAGGGAAACCACTCTCTTCAGGACAGGACCGTGATCGACATTCCCGAAAGGCCATTCCGGTAGGACTCTTGTGTGACTGTGCCAAGGATTGTAGAGACTCTAAGAACATTACACACTGCCCCTACGATTTCACCTCTTAATCGCCACAAATGTTGTACAGAGACTTGTTTATATTCCACTATCATCGTTTTGATGTGTCTTTTATTCATGTACTTAGCCATTTGGCTTTTATGCATTTTTGTCTTTCGTTTTGTTCACAATTAAAGATGACAAGAAACGTGTCCTGAAAAGAAGTATAAAAACTCTTGTTTTGTCTGTCTTCGTGTCAAAAGTGACATTTCTTACACTACTATGGCTACCTCTACTGTCTCTGCTCCCTCTTCCTTCACTGTCAAAGTCATTGACGAACACGTAGATCGGACTAGTTGGGAGGCCTTGTATCTTCGCCATCCCTTTAACATGCTCATTGCCGGACCGAGCGGTCAGGCAAAACCGAATTTGTAAAACGTTTGATCGAACATAATCATCATTTGATCGTTCGCCCACCTCAACGAATCGTGTGGTGTTACGAAGAGTGGCAATCGGTGTACAGCCTTCTGCGAGAAAGTCAAGGCGATTCCATCGTCTTTGTGGAAGGCATTCCTGGCGAGGACGACGGGATCGTGTCTGACCCTAGTCAAGCTCATTTGGTTATTTTTCACGACATGTTAGGAGAAGACGATGAAGAGATTAAGCTCTGGTTTACGCGCAAAGGGCATCATCGTAATGCCAGTGTCATTTACATCACCCAAAATTTGTTTCAACAAAGTAAGGCCCATCGTACCATCAGTCTCAGTGCTCATTACGTGGTGTTGTTTAAAAGCCCTAGAGATAAATCGCAAGGACAATTCTTAGTCAAACAGTTAGGAACACCTTGGCTGACTCATGCGTACGACGATGCCACTCAAACCCCACACGCTTATTTACTCGTGGATTTAAAACCCACCACTCCCGATTATTTGCGATTTCGTACCCATCTGTTTCACCAATGGTGCCAAGACGGAGGGCCTGTCGTGTACACGTCCCCTTCGTCGCCTTAACAACAATCACAATCGCCAAAAAAGTCTATAAAAACCTCGGTCACTTTGGCTCTGTCTCACACATCGTCAACATGACGTCCCTTCAGTCTCATCTTCCCATCAAATTGATTCGTGCCTTGTACGGTATCAGTCGCGAAAATGATCCACAAATACGTGCTCGTGTCTTAGAAGCTAGTCTCAAAGAAGTCTTACGATGGTTTACGGTGACAGCACGTCAATTACTGCAAGGCATCATTCAGATTCCACATCAAACCAAACGTTTTTTTTTTTTGAGAGAAACAAAGTAGCCTTGACGCAGCTAGCCGATCCTCGCATTGATACTCATACCAAAAAGCAAATCATTTTGAAACCTGGAGGTAGCGGTTCTCTAGGAGGTGTCATCATCCGTTCCCTCTTAAAATGGGATCCTAATGCTCCCAAAGTCGTCCCCAAGAAAAAAGCCACACCCAAACGTACCCAGAAGAAAAATAAAAAGAGCAACGGTGTCAAGACCAGGTCACAGCCTCAGAAAAAGAAAAAGAAAAGTCCACAAAAAACAGCTTCTACCTGCAAGAGAGCGTCTCCAAAAACTTCTCCTCCAGCGATGACACCCTCTTCCTCTTTAGCGGCAGTGGCCGCTACTCACAAAGTACCTGCCCCCAAAATTAAAGTCCAAGAGAGAACGGGTGTGTTACAGAGTTTACTGGATTTGTCCAAGAAAGAACTGTCCCGATTTAGTCCGTTGCGAACTCCTCCACGACGTGTGTTGCAAGTCATCAAGTTGATACGACGTAAAGACAATCAGTGGCGACGCATTCCAGTATAAAAAGGACCTGAGGTAAACAATACGGATCAGTGTTTTTGTGCTGCTGAACGCCCAAAGATGTCCCTTCCAAGAAGTGCACACCGTTACCATCGTGTTCCTTCTTCGGTCCATAAAGGAAAAGGAAAACGAAATAGACGGTCACGTCATCCTAAAAAGCGCTTAGCCAAACATCGACGTCACCACACTCGTCCAAAGGAAAAAACAGGAGCAACCAAAGGGGAGGATTTGCTACGGTACTTCTCAAAGGGATTGCTTTTACAAGATTCTACCCTAAAAAAAGATCAAAGGACGTATGTCGAGCCATGGATGTCAGTGTATGTTGTACACCAAAAGATGTCTCCTCATTGTCGTTCTTCTGCCCAGAAAGGAAAAAGAAAAAGAAAAAGACAGTTTCGCCATCCGAAAAAACGCTTAGTCAAACATAGACGTCACCCCCAGAAAGGACACACTCGTCCAAAGAAATAGAGGAGCCACCAAAGAGGAGGTTTCTTTGGCGATTTTTGGAAATCACATCGTCACCTTTATGACGAAGTGATAGTCCCCAAAAAAGGATAAAAGACCGTGTGACAAGTCATCGACGTTAGTGTATTTTTTGCTGTGTGCCACGGAACCAATGAACCAACCGAGAGAGATGTCACCACAAAAAAGACATTCCTCTTCTACCCCAAAGGGAAAGAAAAGCATAGGAATGACACCTCGATTAGCCATACATTGGGAGATGTTGTCCGTCCTGTCCAAAGCTCCTCCACCCATGCGAATAAAACTCATTCAAATTGCCTCCAAAGACGTCATCGATACCGTTTGCAAATGTTGTCTGAATGTCTTGAAAGGCACGATACCTTTGACTAAACATCAGAAAAAATGCTTATCCAAACATCGACACGTTTTTCGCCAAATGGTCCAAAAGAAAATACCAATTGGTCAAAAGAAAAAGATGTTAGTGCAACGCGGAGGAATTTTGCCCTTTTTGCCCATGTTGCTGAAAGGAGATATGGGAACAATAGAAGGACCCTTGCTGAAAGGACTATTGGGAACGATGGGAAACATCGTGGGAGGATGAAGATAAAAAGATCCAAGAAGATCAAAGAGACCGTTGGAGTCAAAAGATCTCAGATGCGATCCTTGAAATCCGATGGAAGGACGAAAACTGGCTTTAGTGCCTTACAAACGATGGATGGAATACCATCGTTGGCAAGAACAACGAACCCCGCATTTATCTCCCAATCCTCATTTGATCGAAATGTCCCAGTTACAACACGAATTGCAATCATTGATGGATCGCAGCGATTTGTCAGAAACGGAAAAATCTCAACGGTACGGTCAGTTGTTGCAACGACTAAAACTCTTTCACCAGAAAGCTTTAGACGAAACAGCTCTACCCACTCTGAAACATTTTAAGGCCTTGATGAAAAGTTCACCAACACCACCACTATCACCTCCAGTGGTGAAGACAGACGCAACTCCACGGTAGCCTGAGGAAAAAGAGGCAAGAGAAGTCTTTCAAACGCCGTCAGCAGCTCCCATCCCTAGTAAGATTGCAGGGTCCTTGTTGACCCCTTCCCCTACATCGCATCGAGAGGAACTTAAAGCTTGGGTTAAAAAGATGATGTCCACTCCACCTTCGACAGAAGTGAAAAAGAAAGATGGGAAAGCAGAAGTGAAAAAAGAAAAGAAGTCCCAATCCATTCCATTACCACCACCACTGCCACTACCACCAAAACTATCTTCGACTTCTACTCCTCTGGCACATCGGACACGTAATGCCGTTTTTAAACCACTTCAGAGTACCATCAGCGAAGAGTGGTTCACTTATTAAAAAATGGAGAAGGTGTTAGCCAGCATTTACTACGATCCATCCCATCCTGCAGGTTACGGAGGAGTTCAGAAATTCTATCGTGCTGCCAAAACTCGACTGAAAAGTGTTCGTTTACCTCAAGTGCAACGCTGGTTACAAGAACAAGCCACTTAAACCTTACACAAGCCTATTCGACGAAAATTTTCCAGAAGTCGCACCCGAGTGGAGGGTATCGATCATCAATGACATGATGATTTAGACGATGTCTCTCATTTGGCCACCTACAATCGTGGTTACAAATATTTGTTCTGTGTCATCGACGTCTTTTCCAAATTTGCTTGGGTCGTACAATTGACTTCCAAATCGAGTAGTAAGTTAGTGCGAGCCCTCAAACTGGCGTTGAAACAAAGTGGGCGTCACCCGCTTTGATAGCAACCTGACAAAGGCACCGAATTTCTGAACCAAGCTTTCCAAAAAGAATTGAAGAAACGTGACATATATTTTTTCACCACCGAGAATCCCGAAACCAAAGCCAGCATCGTGGAACGTTTTCAACGCACCTTGAAAGAACGCATGTAGAAATATTTTACGCATCAATACACTCTCAAGTGCATCGATGTCTTGCCACACCTCGTCCAATCGTACAACCAATCTTACCATCGGAGTATCGGACGTGCCCCCAAAGAAGTGACTCCCGACAACGAAGTGACCGTCTTCGAGCGCCTGTTTGGTACGTCCCCAACAGTGGCTGTCCCCAAGAAAGGTGGAGTGTTGGCATCAGGAGATTGGGTGCGTATTGGCAAAACTAAACGCACTTTCGACAAAGGTTACTTACTCAACAGGACCACCGAATTGTTTCGTGTCACCGAACGTGTGCGTGGCCGTCATCCTCCTGTCTGTAAATTGGAAGACATGAACGGGGAAGTGTTAAAAGGAACGTTTTACTTGCCCGAGTTACAACGTGTGACCAAACAAGAAGCCGACGTGTACGAGATCGAAAGCATTCTCGATCGAAGAACCCGAAAAGTGGGAAAACGACGTGTCAAAGAAGTCAAAGTACGTTGGAAAGGATATCCTCCCACTTTTGACTCTTGGATCGACGCTTTGCAACTCATCGACTATAAAAAGAAGTGACCATCATGCCCTTCAACACAGCCTCAGCTACTGCAGTGACCACTCCGTCGCCCAGTTCTTCTCTGCAAGATCTACAAAAGCAACCCTTCTAGGTGTGGTATGGAGAACGTGTGCCTAAAACGCAAATCGTCTTTTTCTGCCAAATCTTTGTGGTGTATTGTGTCATCGGTGCTGCCATTGCCAATTTGAGTTTGCAACAAGGAGGCAAACAATTGTGGACCATTTTGCTTAGCAGTTGCATTGGTTACCTTCTTACCTCTAACGGGAACAACAACAACGGGAGTCCTGTGTCCAACGTCAGTCCCCCATCCAACAATCACCCTAACCATACTCTTTTAGACACTCCTTTGACTTCCAGTGACTCCTCGGACACTAGAACTCTGGAATTATGAACAACCAATTTTACTTAACGTTACCCATTGACAGTTCCATGGAGGTGTTTCCCAGTAACACTTTGTGCTGTTACACGGCCAAATTACCTCAGGCATTTCAATTGGATCACGAAGCCCATTGGGAAGTGGCTTTAGTGGAAATGATTCACCCTACACAAATCAAAAACCTCGTTGAAAATCAAAACATTTTTACGGTAGAAGTTCATGACGAACAAGTGCAACAACACTTGGATGAACGTAGCAGTGCAGCTGACTCTATGAAATCACAAGGCCCCAAAACTAAACGAACCACTTATCTGTTGAATATTCCTGTGGGCTATTATTTTAGTGGTCAACATTTGGTGAACGCTATTGCTGACAGGTTCAATAACGTGTTTGGCAAAGCCTTGGAGAAAACCAGAAAAAGTGTCACGATCGATTACCACAAAAATAGCTCGTCGCCTAATGATGAAATTTTCAGGGGACAAGGTATTGGCCATTACATTTTGTCCTGAATTGTATGACATTTTGGGTGGAGACCCCAAGTTGATCAAGGTTGCAAACGAAATACCAGCCGTGATCGGTAACTCAGATTTTTGGAAATATTTTAGATTCCCTGTAGAAATGAACCAAGGACTGAATTTGATTTTCTGTACTCCGATGTGGCGGAGTACAACGTGGTGGGACACACCTCCGTACCGTTACTGCGTGTCATTCCTTTCTAAGTGAATTCTGCCACGGCTGCTGACGAGGAAGGTGGAAACACCTATCACGTTCACCGCGAATTTGTACATCCTCACTATTTGCCCGTCAGTAAGTCTTATTTCGACACTGTCAACATTACTATAAAAGGAGATCTGGGACAAAATATTCCATTCACCAAAGGGAAAGTCACAGTGAAACTCCATTTTCGAAAATGATTACTCTAACCTTTTGTCAGTCATGTATCCTGTGTACCAAGGAGTCACTTGACAGCGAGGACATGGTTTAGGTGATATGCTAAAATCAGCCTTTGGTACAGTGGCTCCCGTTTTGAAACCGATGGTGACACGGGGAGCAGCAGAGTGGGTGAACAGACCATTTTGCTTGAGACATTATTTTATAAAAAAATAAGGTTCCTACGAAGGCTGAAAAAATGAGGTCAGTGACGTTAAACCACAACCTCTAACTTAGCTTAATCTTGTTACTTTATCTCTGACGCGCGTTTTTATTTTTAGGAAGGTTTCGTTTACGCGTTGGTCACTCAGTATTGGTCGTTCACCCTCTCTGCTGCTGTAATTAACCAAAAATTTTATCCAGACCTATACGATATCTAGATCTTGGGTCATGTAAATTTATTGTTATAAATCCGAACGGAACAGTTTGTGCTTTTGAAAAGAATTTTCTAAACTTAATAATGTCCATGTCCCCTGAACACCAAGTATAATAAATATTTTGTAAAGTATAATTATCTACTCCATTAAACACAATTAAGATATTGCAATTATCTATGATCACTTTAGGAATTTGTGTATATCGCTGAGTAACATAAATAACGTCTGTATTTTTGTGACGGCCTCGCGAAAATATCCGAGCTGGATTTGATTGTTTGTCCAGCATTACATCATCGTATACTACGAGGTTATTGATACATCCATCAAGATCATCTACAGATGGAGCTTCATCAATATCGGTGATAAAATCAATAGCATCATTATCAGGACACATCAGCGATTTTGCATTTTCATTAAAATCTTTAAGTACTTCGTAACATCGTTGATCATATGCAGATGGTGCTACTAAATATAATTTATCCCACTTCAGCCATCGCATTATCAGATTAAGTAATAATTGCGTTTTACCAGACCCAGATGGGCCAAGTATAATTGCTCTGATAGAATTTGGTAGCGCTGGATGATGCTTAACTGGCTCTTGTTTTCGTGTCGCTGAGAAATCAATTATATCCGTATAATAATAATATGAATTTATATTGCGTTCGATGTAGAGCGCATACGTCCACCACTGGATAAACGACAATAATAACAAAAAATAACAGGCGCGCACTTACAGGCAGGTGTGTGAAATGTGGTACAAAAAATACAAATTTATTTCATTAAAAACAGGTGGAGATATCGCTGCTTCATTAGGTAAATTACCAGGAACTCCATGGGCAAAGTATCCTGGTGAAAAACATATACCTGGATATAATTATTGTGGTCCTGGAACTCGTCTCGATATCCGACTCGATAACCGAGACCAACCAAAACCTGGAGAGTATCCAATAAACGCAATTGATCAAGCGTGTCACGTTCATGATGTCGCGTATAAAAGTAAGGATTTACAACAACGACATATTGCAGATGTAAAATTAATTCAAGCCATCAATAATATCAAAGATAAATCACTTCGAAAAAGATTAGCTGCTTTTTTGATAAAAGCTGGTATGAAAGGTAAAATAATGTTAGGGGCTGGTAATTAATCAATTGATTATGATAATGGAATCTGTTTCTTATAGCCCAAGATATTGGAGAGGTAAAGCAGCGATTAGTAAACTTGATGAAGCAGCAAAAGTCTCACGTGATGGCGCTGCAGCGTGGTTAGCACGACAGGCAATATGGCAAATCTTTCTACGTCCACCTAAAAAAATTCAGTATGCACATTTTGATGTCAGTTCCCCTAATGAAGTTCATCAAACAGATATTTTGTTTTTACCACACGATACCATTAAAATTGGTAGACGTCAATACACATACAGATACGTGTTAACCGTCGTTGACGTTGCAAGTAGATATAAAGAAGCAGAACCATTATCAACTAAAACAGCGACTAAAGTTGCATCTGCGTTTGAGCGCATTTATCAACGTGGTGGTCTACGATGGGCACAATTGCTACAGGTTGATCCTGGCAAAGAATTTCTTGGTGCAGTATCATCGTTGATGAAGCGACATAACGTTAAAATCAGACGAGGACACACGGAAATTCATCCTGATCAGGCAATCTTTGAACGATTTAATCGAACACTTGCTGAGCGGTTATTTGGATATCAATACGCGAGGGAAATATCTGCTGACTTTAAATCCACGGAGAGATCTCGTGAATGTGTTGCAAGGTTACCGAATGTGATAGCTGCGTTAAACAACGAAGTGACTCGTGCAACTTTTATGAAACCTTCTAATGCGATCCAAAAAAAAAAATATATATACCAACACAACGTAACTCTTCCTCTCAACCAGCACTAGGTAATGTTACCGTAAGATATTAATATGAACCTGGTGAACTTGAAGGAGGTAGAAAAAGAGCAACTGATCCTATCTGGAGTGTGACCACACACAAAATTTCTAGCGTGGTAAGGTCCACAGGTAGACCCGCAATCTACAGATTAGATTCAACTGCTCCTCAGCGTGGATTTGTACGCGAACAATTACAAATAATTCCTACAGATACACAATTACCACCGCGTTCACTTTTATAAACTTGCACAGCGTCCAGCGCCTCGACGTCGATTACATTCAAGACAGGTCAGCATCACATTTTCGCGTGTGTGACCAAGACTACTGTTAATTCTATCAACGGTAAATTGTTTTGGATTATTACTCGAGTACTGCCACAGCATATTACAGTTACAACTTGCACAATGATTATTCTGTTGTGCTTTTAGTTTTATAATAAATTCAACATCAATATTAAAATCGCGATTATTTTTTTTTTTGTCACATTGCTTATAACTCGCTAATTCTTTATTGATATCGACAAAATTGTCAGGAATTTCCTCGGTTATTACGCAATCCATGATAACCCGACGCAGTTGAGATATTCTTCTGACTCGAGACACCGCAAGATAAACTAAATTTGACCATTCAACACGATCATCGACAATCCAAATACTTGTATCGGCAATAGTTAATCCCTGTGACGAGTGAATCGTTATAGCGTATCCTAACGTCCACGGCGATTTATCCATACTTAACGCGCTTTCAACAACATCAACAACGACTAAAACAATATCATTTAACACAAGATTTTGTATTCCACCACCAGGAATCTCAACATCAATATTCTGTCGTCGAGTATCTGCTGGGCGATAACACAAAGGTACAGGTAGATTTGAAATTTTTTTTTTTATGTAACGTAAATAATTGTTGTTGAAGCGTATCACGAACTATTTTTCTACTCGCAACTATCAAATCAGCAGGTCTCCATAAAGCCCAAAAATCATTCATAGATGTTTCTGGAATTACTTCACGCATTATTTCACATTGTATTTTATCTGGCTGTAATGTTATTAACTTTTTAAACTGTTTTAGTGATTTATCAATGGCTCTATGGTCATCAGTTATTTCTTCGTAATAATCTACAAATGTTTTCAGCCACTCATGTTGAGACGATCCAATAAAAGGTGGTGGTTGACCATGATCGCCGCACATTATCACAGCAGTATACTTTAATAACAGCCAATCAAGAAATATTTTTAATACCTCTAGCGACACCGTGCATATCTCGTCCCAGATAATAATTTTAGGAATGTATTTCTCACCCATCCGCGATGGAGTCCATGCGTCTCCGCACCATCTAAAGAAACTATGATATGTACACGATTTTACTCCTCGTTCTTTTATTTCCCAGGCGAGTTTATGTGTCGGCGTCAAAACAATCATATCAGAACATTTATTAAATAATTCAATCGCGCGTGTTGTTTTACCTGAACCACCACACCCATTAAGATAAACGGTTTTATGTCTAGCTACAGGATCATATACAGAGGGTACCGATGACAATCTTGGCATTTGATTGTTCTTGTAATATGTTTTCGCAATTTCAACATCGGCAGATTCAGAATAACTAATTATATCCTCACGTTTTATTCTCCATTCGCCCCATGATGCATGATCGTTAGTACGCAATTGTTTTAACGAATCCGCATATTTTTTATTTATATAAAATGAATCTGTCGCGACTCTGACTGCGTAACGAGGAAATCTGTTTATCATAGATAATAGATTTATCGAAACATACGCTAGCATCGAAGATCTTAAATGAGTAAACTGTGGTGACTCGCCATCAGTATAGAGCACAATTGTACCTAATTTAGTTCCGTCTGATAAATAAGCATTACTGCGACCTATAAACGTGTTTTTCTCCGTTGTATCAGCGATTATAAAATCGAGTTCAGCATCGTCCATGATTAATCTTGTACACGCTCGTTTATGATCATATGATCCTCCTTGCGTAAATTTACCATTATTTTTCTTCCGAGATCTTTTGCAAATTTCTCATCACTCTCTCCTGCATTCACCAATAATATCATCTTCAGGATTAGGAAAATCTCCTCTAGCATCATTAAATACATCCGGTTCTGGCAACCAAACTTGTTTCTGCACGCGGTATGATATAATTGCTTCACTTACGCATAACGACATTAAAATTCCAGCATCAAGCATATACTTTATTAGTACTATTGGAGCCCAACGTCGCTCTGAAAAATGTCTCCCAAACCACGCATAAACAATCGGATGGAGATCCTCGTAAAACTCGAACGACTCTATACAGGCGAATCCGGTTAAGTCAGCAGGTAAAGGTCCGTTTATCGCTACTCTGGTCATCTCGTGTGTGGGATGTCCAAATCTCTTAAAGTATTCAGAACATTCTCCGTATCCAAGAAAACTTCCAGGATAACACGCTACCATATCAACTGAGATAACGTCATTATAATCGTATTTAGTGTTCCACAATCCACCGTGTCCGTATTCAATACAAATTTTCTGGACATCGTCAAGAAATTCCAATCGTGTCGGTTTCCATGAATTTTTCTCCTGAGCGTAGTGAGCAGCAACTGATGGAACGGTAAAACAGTTATTAAGTAATTGTTCAACCTTAATATCATCAGATGTGTATTTACGCCAAAGGCGTTGTGCAAGATTTTTCATTTCTTCATGGAGAGATTCTGTACGATAAATATCACCATTAGCAGCAGGCAGGTCGAACAGACATCTGTCTGAATCGTCATTTGTCTAAAACATAAGGTTCCTACAGGGGCTGAAAAATAAGGTCAATAACGCTAAACCGAACCTCCTAACTTTTATTATTACCAAAACGGATAATGTTAGCTTATTTTTGTTATTTTATTTTTGACTTTTTGTTTTTTTTATGTTATAATGCGTTTAGTTTACTCGCTGGGTCACTCAATTTTTGTCGGCCGCCCTGCCTGCTGCTGTAAATTAAACAGCCAGTATAAATATTATTAATAATGGTCGTCATTGGAGAACCACATTCAGCTAGATTAGCAAGAGAGCGATTAGAGGCAATTAGAAAATATTTACCTACCCGTGATGATGTCAAGCAACAATTACAACAACGACAAGAATCTCATGTTGAATTTGAAGAGGATACAAAACAATTATTTAAACCTATTACAGAGACAACTAAACCTCTTCTTCCTGTTTTAGAGAAAACCGCTGAAGCAACTGGAAAAATAGCAGAAAGAACAAAACAGACAAAAAGACTTTTACGTGGACTTCCAGCTGAAATTGCTGCGACTCAACCAATACAACAAATACCTGTAGTTGCTGAAGCATCAGACCCTAAACAAAAGATTCTTACAATAAGTAATGCTGAACTGATAGATAAATTTAGTGAAGATACTATTAAAAGAATTAATGAACTTAAAAATCCACAACAATTAGCTGAGTTTGCTGTGAAAACTTTCGGTCGAAGAGATAAATTAATAAAACCTGAATACGCTAAATATATTAAATCCCGTGAACAGTGGCGAAAATTATTATATCGCATACGTATGAATGTTGAACAAACTAAAATTAGTGATCCATTATATAAAAATTATATTGATTATCATGATTATTATTTCGAATTAGAAAAGACAGAAGCAAAACAACGTGGAGACCAGAGAAGACAAGAGAGGGAAGAAAGAAAAAGAGCAAAAGAGGAAGAAGTAAAACAATTTAAAGAACAGAGAAAACAAGAGAAGGAAGAAAGAAAAAGAGCAAAAGAAGAAGAAACAAAACAACTTAAAGAACAGAAAGAACGAGAAAAAGAAGAAAGAAGAATAGCAAAAGAGGAAAAAGCAGCAGCAAGACCAAAACAAAAATATACAAAAAGAACACAAGCTCCTCCTCCTCCTGAAACATTGGAATTACCAACACCATTACCACCATCACCACCACCATTATCATTACCAACACCAAAGGAAGAAGTAAAAAAATCAAAATATTGGTCGCCAGCCTCACAGAAAATTCTGGAAGAACAACAATCATCTCCATTACCACCGTCATCAGAGGAAAAAACAAAAAAACAAAGAGAGAAGAAAGAAGCACTTGAATTTTATAGGGGAGGATTAAAAAAACGGCTGATAGAAACGAATGCCGAAATAGAGGATTTGATGATTCAATTTACGCTAGAAAAGGACAAGAATACGAAAACCTTTTTAAAAGAAAGAATAAAAGAATTAACAGAACAAAAAGAAATTATAGAATCAGGTATAAAAGAATCTTATGATACGGACAAAGAACCTTCAACTGGAAAAGGTTTCTCTACTGGAGGTAATTTTACTCTATGTCCTAATAACGTCCTTGCTGACGTTGAACGACTAGAAACGCTCATTGGAGGAAAAAGGGCCGGTAATAATTCCAGAGAAATAATTAATGAAGCGGCCGACATCTGCAGACGGTTATTTACAGGCGGTATCATGGACGTTGATGTTTATCAGTCTCTTATTAACGAAATTGCCGATGACTACTACAGTGACTAAGTACGTAATTAAATACAATTACTATAATAAAATGATTGTACATAGTACTCAACGTGGAGGGGCCCTGAGTGGCCGAGTGGTCTAAAGCGCTCACCGTTACGGATCACTGCCATCTCACCTCTGTCTGCGTGAGTTCGAGTCTCAGGCTCGGCTAACATGGGCATGTGAGAAAGCCTGCCAGTAGCTTCTCGTGGGTCGGTGGTTCTTCCCGGGGTTTTCCAGGGTTCTTCCTCCACCAATTATACTGGCCGCCATGTATAGCCTATCTTGTGCTGAAGAATGGCGTTAAACGCTACAACAACAACAACAACAACAACTCAACGTGGACCAACCATGGTCAGAGTAATAAACTCACGATTACCGGTATACAAAACAACCTACGGAGATGGACTAGGTGATGTTGTTCAGGGTCTATTTAGAAGGATAGCCCCAAAAGCAATACCGATCGCAAAGCAACTGGGTATGAAAGCTATTGATGTTGTTCGTGAAAAAGGTATTGGTGCTATGGGTAATCTCGCTGGTAAAGCATTTTCAGCGATCAAAGATAGACTAGCACGATTAATACGACGAAAACCTCAACCACCAGTAAAATTACCTAGTACTGAAGTAATGCCTGCAAATGTCAGTAAAATAATAAATCAAGTTGCTAATCAAAAACTAGCAGAGTTGGCTGATGTACCAATGTCAGAAAAAGAAAAAAATATAACCGCTAGTCTGATAGCAGGAAGTGGTCTTCGTTTTAGACGATAATAAATATAATAAAGATGTTCAAGCGCATATCTGATCCCGCATTCGACATGGACGCACCAGTACTTAAAGATGAGTCTGTGCGTGATTATCAATATTATTCTTATGACGCTCGAATTCCAGATCAGCGTGGACGAATTGAACTACAAGTTCAGGATACAAGTAGGTATTTCTTAACCGCTGAGGAGTTTATTGAGATAGAAGGTGAAATTTTAAATAACGCTGCTCCTGCAGCACCAGTAGCATATGGAGCTGAAGTTAGGGTTGGTTTTGTTAATAATGGTATTATGGCGTTATTTGACAGCGCAACGTACATGATTGACGGAAAAAATATTGAATCAATCCAGAAAGACGTTGACGTTGCAAAGACAATACTTGGCCTTGCAAGATACAGCGACGATTATTCAAGATCAACCGGTCCATCAATGATGTTTGTAAAGGATACTTCTAACCACCCTGATAACAGACAATATGATATAAGACGACCAAGAAACTTCGCCGGCGCCGCTGACGCTGATGTAAATCCGGTGGTTCATGGTGCTAATCCAGAATTTAACTTAGGATTTGCAGCACGTAGATCAATGTTGAAAGATAATAGAAGGTTGTTTTCATGTGCGATTCCACTATCACATATATTTGGATTTTGCAGAAACGTCAGAACAGTTATTTTTGGAGCCAAACATACGGTTGTACTTGTACGAAAAGCAACCGACAATGATGCAATATGGCGACCTATTGGTGATCCTTGTAAAGTAATTCTTACTAAGCTTTCATTATGGATGCCAGTAATGACTCCAACAATACCTGAAGAAGAACGTCTACTCTCTTTTATGAATCAAGGTGGTAAATCAGCGTTGTCATGGTTAACAATGACCACAGATGCTATCCAGAGTAATATTAATGGTTTATTTACATGGCAAATAGCTTCTCAACAGGGAATAGCCGCACCACGACATATATTCATTGCGCTTCAAGATGCTGCACGGGTGGATGATCAAACACGTAGCATTATGATATTTGACAATCTTGGTGTTTCCGAGGTTTCTTTAAGAATAAATGGACATCAAGAACCATCTGAGGATATTTTACTGAATTTTGAACAAAATCATGTAGCACGTGCATATCATCGTCTGATGACGTTCATGGGACGTGATCAAAATATTGATACTGGTTTACAAATATCACAGTTAGATTTTACAACTTTATATCCAATTTATTACTTTTCGCTCGAACATTTAGATTTAACCAGACAGTCAGTAGTCGATATACACTTTCGAGCTCGTGTGACAATAGGAGCTATTGCCAATTACAGAGCAATTGCTGTTATACTCAGCAATAAATCAATGTTACTTGAAGGTGTTGGTGGACCAATGAGAGTAGTTGATGCTCCAGTAGAAAATATGTAATTAGATCGTTTATGAATATTATAATGTCGTATAATCACGTTAGTGTTAGTCTGACTCCTGGTCAGATTAAAAGGATACAATCAGCATCAAAAAATGACTGTGGATTAAAAATATCGCTAAAGAAAGAGCAGATGAGTGGCTCAAATAAATTATCTCTTACAGAACGTCAGCCCAGGCATTTCAATGAAGCCAAAAAATCAAATAAAGGTATAAAACTTAATCTTTCTGCGGATGCCATTAAAGACATCATTAAGACAGGTGGTATATTTCCACTTCTTGCTGCTATACCAGCATTAATAGCCGCTGCAGCCCCAGCTGTTGCAAAAGCAGCTGCATTAGGCGCTGTTGGAACCGCTGCTGGAATGGCATTAAAGAAAGCAACAGGAAAGGGAATCAAAAAAAAGGGAAGGGGTCTAAGATTACCAGGGACTCCACATTCATGGTACGGAAAAGGCCTAAGATTACCAGGGACAGTTTACTGATATCTCCTATGTCCAATTTTGATTTACTAGATGCTGCTAAAAAATTAAAAATAAAAAAAATTTAGAGGAGTTTTTATGCGTGATCAATTACCGAAACAACCAAACAATATTGAAACCGGTATTATTAATCTCGATGAAAACTCTGGTCCAGGCACACATTGGGTTGGATATGCAATTGATCCACGTGGAATTATTTATTTTGATTTATATGGACTAGCTCCACTAAAAGAATTCTTAAAGTATATTAGCGGCTATCAAAGTACTCCAATATGGTATTCAACGTTACCAACACAAACATTAACTGATCCACCAATATGTGGTCGAGAAGTACTTAATGTACTTGATGCTGTATCAAAATCAACAAAACCACCTCACAAAGTCGTGTTTGAATATACTACGTTGTCACATTTAAACAGATATCAATAAATAATAATGGTGGACATTTACGGAAGATCTTCTCGTGGTAAAGCTCAGCAGCAAGCTGATTTATCTAAATACGCAACTCTCGATCAGCTCAGAAATGAGATTGATGATTTATTAAACATTACCAGTGTGGATCAAAATGAAGTAGTTGTTTTTCAGGATAAACAAGGACGATTAAAAACTAGTAATATACAACTACCAGATGTACTTATACGAGTTCCTAATGCTGTTGTTAATAATATAGTTACTTTTACTGATCAGGGTAAAATACAAGATTCCGGTACGTCAGTCAGCGATTATATTAAGAAAGCTGGTGATTCGTTCACGGGTACCATTATTATGAATCAAAATAAAATTATAGACCTTGGAAACCCAGTCACAGATACAGACGCCGCAACAAAGAAATATGTCGACGATCAAGAATCTAAGTACGTATTGGCCAACGGCGGTATAATGCGTGCATTTCTCAACATGAATAATAATGGCATTAATAATCTTAGAACACCAGAATTTGATTTTGATGCTGTGACGAAGAAATATGTAGACGATAGCAACATTCCTTTAAGAAAAATCAATGACGAAATGACTACACTAAATAATACTTTTTGCAGACATGTAGAAACGTTCTTAAATTTTCGTAGAAATGTAAACAAAACCATTAAAGATTTTTTTGGGGAACAACCAACCGTTGACATAAAACTAGCCGACGTTAACATGAAACTCAATGATATTGTCAGTGGAATACCTAATATTGTTCAAAAAACTAATCTGATTAAAATTCCACACGGACAAATTAAAAATATCGTATATACAGTAGCATCAGGACTAACAACATGGTCACAGCAAAATAACACTATTAAATATACCGCAGAAGTTACTGGTGTTTATAGACTGTCTATCTTTAGCTCTGCAAAGTTTAAAATTTATACTACAACATTTCCGTGGCGTCATTCAACAGATGCTTTCTCTGGAGTTGTATCTATAGTGTTAAAATAAAGATGCTGAAGAAATATTTTTACTGGAAGCAGATGATCAAACAATAACCGCAACGTCTTACTGGTGGTGTTTGGAATTTGTAGCTGAAACACCGCAATTAGTCACTTAATATAACAATAATGGATCAACCTCAGTCTCGCATCGACGTTCAACGTTACAGATGCAATCAGGTATGTGAGCGTCTGACTAAACTAAATAATTTTATTGATTATTATAACACGAAAATAAAAAAATACAAAAGGCGTATAGTTGTCATCGATGTAGTTGTTTACTCGGTTTCTGCTGTTATTGCTGGAACAGGATTATTACTATCAACATTGACGATGACAGCACCTACTGTTATAACCATCATTGTTTCGGCATCAACGACTGTTGCTGTTGTTTTCGGTATTATAGCCAAAAAGATAGATACCTGTACAAATGCTAAATTGCACGATTATATGATTAAATTAAATACAGTGGCAGAGGCATGCTCTAAACTATCTTTGTACATTTCTTCGTGTGTTAGTGATGGTGAAATATCCGATACTGAATTCGCGATGATGATGAAAACCTATGATGACGCTTTTAAGGTGATCGCTAATGATTTTAACGAATTAAATAATAATGATAATAATAATGACAGACAGAGAGTTACTTCAGCAGATCGTCACTAATACGACTCCGTCAAAAACCACTATGATATCATTAAGTTCGACCAATCCGGAATTTAGTGTCAATTTTCCAACCGCAATTCCTGCAAAAGAAATAGCATTAGCACAATTGCGAGTTTATTATAGCTGGACAAATATTAGATCAAAACCATTTGGTGGACTACAGCCAAATAATTCATTAGTATTTGCTAATAAGAATAAGCTTGATGGAACTCCTGATTGGCAAGTAGTTGCTATTCCAACGGGCAGTTATCAAATAGAACAGATCAATGATGAGTTCCAACGCAGAATTAAATCTATTACAGGAAAAGAATCAAAAATAGCAATTACTGTTCACGAACCAACATTATCAGCGGTTATTGAAATAAATTCCCCTGATTATTCTGTAGATATTTATCAAAGTTCGATTAGATCAGTATTAGGATGGCCTGATATTCCACCGGTTTATCAAGGACCACCAGAACCATAACGATCTGATTTCGTCGTAGATGTTGAAAAATTTATAAAACTTCCAGAATATCGAAAAACTTATCCGTTTATAGAGATTTCGGATGCTTATCGTAGTTATGCACAGTATACTCATTTTATAGATTTCGTTCGGGGTAAAGGTACAACAAGAATAGCAACAATTAATGTTGAAGAAATTAACTCAAAATCAAGACCAATTAAATCTGAACATGGACGTGTACTTAATGATCTAAGAAATTTATTTTCCAGCATCAGCGCTTCCTACAACGATGACTTAAAAAAATCAAATAATTGAAACAATACAACATTTGAATCAGGTTGCATCAGACTTAGAATATGTAAATAAGGCTATCGTTGACAGAGAAAAAACATTAAACGTACCGGTAGATAGATTTCTTAGTACTTATATAGTTAATGAAGATGATCCTATTCAGCGTGTAAGCTATAAACGTTTATTTAAAACAGCGTTTCTTAAATATTATGGAATCACAGAAGAACAGCTACCAACATTTGTAATTCCGGGATTTAACTCTGAGGAGCTAAAGAAATCAGTTAATGATCTTATTGATGAACACTTTAAAAGAATATGTGATTCATGGAAAAAATTAATACCTACACCAACTATTCTTAAATATAATAATGATCCACATGGTGGAGGTCGCCACATCTCACCTGGCATTGTTAATATAACATCTACGATCGCGGTCAATCTATTATGTGATGTAATTGATGACACTTATCAAGTAGATTTTTCAAAATGTAACCAGGCCCAACAGGGGTATATACTATATGCATTTAGCCTTCAAGTACCGCCCGGGTGGTTAATTATATCTGAGCCAATTAATCCAATTTATCTACGTGTACATAATCCATTATTGTCAAGAATAAATTTCAAACTTACTGACCAGACAGGAAACATTTTGGATCTACGAGGAGAGTCTCTTAATATTAATTTGTATTTACGCTCGTAGAACGTCCGAGTAAATAATCAGGGGGAAAAAATAATCTGATGGGTAGTTTACTAATAAAATCTGAATAATAATCAATTCCTATGATTAAAGCAATTGTATATATAATAAAGCGAGATAACTCTGCTATATCTCTCTGCGGAGTAAATTGAACGATTATTTCCCTTACTACTACGTTCGATTTACAGACAACAAATACATCTTGTTTTTTGTTAATTATTTAGTGATTTATTTGTTTTCTGTAAGTGATTAGCTGTTAGTGAATCAGTAATTTGTAATAGAAAAGGATATTTATGCACCTTTGACTCTGATAACCTTAAATTCACGTCGGTTTATACGAGTGCGTGGAGTTATTTTTATCTCTAACACATGTATTTTGACCTTAACGAACGATAACTCATACGTGTGATTATTTTATGATTATATTTAAAAAATTGAAGTAAATTCACGCTACAGTTCTACATTCTATTAGTAATACAAGTTCTGTGAGACAGCGCAAATATTTTATATATACTTAAATTTAACTGTATTATTGATAAGAGAGCGATGGCCGAAGTGGTAAGGCGTTTAGACGTAGATCGAAGTTGTGCAGACTCTCGTGTGTTCGAGTCTCCAAAAATGCTAAAGATATTTTATCTTGCATTTGGCGACTGATGCTATTTATTTGGGGGTACGAAACCCAACAGAAAAATAATACAACTTTCCCACCATGTAACCACGTGGTGGGTGTAATTTTGCACTCCCCGGGGTTTATATGGGGGGAGTTGTATAAAATCTGTTGGACGTAGATAAATCCCCCCCCTCCGTTGTATTCCGTCTATAGTTAAGTTTATTGTTAAGTTTGTTGTTAAGTTTATTGTTAAGTTTGTTGTTAAGTTTATGTTTGTACTGTCTGCAAAAATCAAAATCATCACCATTTGTATATATTCATGTTCATACAATCATATGTCATTAGGATAAGTTTATATGTAACCTCTGATCTTGCTAGGATGTTATATGGCAACCTAGGGGATCACATGGGGTTGAGTCTGTATAAATGTGTTTCGTCTAATTTCGAATATCCTCTGAGCTTTCTAGGATGTTGTTTGACAACTTAGGAGTTCACATGGGGATAAATTGTGTCTGTCTGTTTCGTCTTTCGAATTTCCTCTGATCCTGCTAGGATGTTATATAACAACCTAGGGGGTCACATGGGGATTAATTCAAATGCCCCTGAACTTGCTAGCATGTCATATGGCAAGCTGGAAGTTCATATGGGGTTGTGTTGTGATTATAGGTTTTGTAAATAGTTTTTATTTTAAAGAAATATTTATATATATAATGAACCAAGAAAACATTAATGATATTATTTCTGCTATTAAAAAATTAAAACATAACGGAATAAATCTCTCTGATAATCTCGATCCTGAAAAAATATTATGCGATTATGAAATATTAAAACAAAGAAAATTTGAAAATAAATACACATTACCATCCAATTATAAATTCGTAAAATTAATCTATCAGTCTATGTTGGAATCCTTGGCAACGGTAAATGAAAAACAGGTAAAGCTATTTGCGCCTCTTGCACGTTCGATCGAAAATATTAGATCCGAACTGTCTCGTGAATACGAGAAAAAGAAGATTGTGGACAATCGTGTAATGCAATTAAGAAAAATTATGTTATTTGATTCTGTCAAAAATGAAAGTGACACTGAGAGCGACGGTGAAGGTACCCATGGCAAAATATAGAGTCGAACATACAATATAAAAAAATAAATATTTATTTATTAAGAGTACAGAGTTAGATATATTCAAATATTATCGGCTGATCATATTTGAATGAATATGCTGATTTGTATACTTTATTTGCAACAAATTGTACTGAAGCAGGATGTATACTAAAATGTTTTGCAGCCGCATTAATTGAGGGAAAAGTTATTTCTTGGTCTGTTTCTGTATTTACGGATTTAATAGATCTTCTTGCAAACTTTTTACATTTTCCAGTATTTCCACGTGCAGAATTCTGACTCGGTGTAATAGCTTGCAGGTTAGATAGATTATTATTCTGGGGATTTCCATCAATGTGATCAATTACGAGTCCATTTTTAACTACTCCACGAAAACATTCGAATATGAATCTATGAGATAGATATTTTTCCCCCCAGCGGTAAATCTAAAATAACCATTATCAAGATTACCAACCGGTTTTTTCAATCTACAGTTTCTAATTACGCCAGCTCGAGACGCTTCATAATTTTTAATGGTTGGATTTTTCACAAATTTGTGTTTATTACGAAATGCTTCTTCTTTTAATTTTCTTATAAAGTTTTTGTCGATATCATCATCATAAGTCTGATTTGTCTGATTCATTATATATATAATATTATTTGTCTAAATCATTGTTTTGAAATCTGGTCAGATAATCTTCTACGGTTTTTATAGGAGATTTACCTGACAATGTATTATTTTTTTGTCATAATATCGTTTTAGTTCCCTGTATTTTTTTCCGCCGCATTTTAAACACAGCTGAGTTTTTCCTCTGACTCCAACACCGCATTGCACACATGGTATTGGTCCTGTACTTCCATTTTTGATACTTTGCGCATGATTTCCGCAGTATTTGTTCACGCACGATTTATTACAAAGAGAAGTATATCCAATTTTGAGCCAAGCACATTTGTTCTTTGTTTCAATCATTATATATATACTAAAATTTTAATTTAAATACTTGTCTTAATTATATGGAGGAATTATCCATGATTGAATCTAAAAGAAGCTAGATTTGACCTTGACAGACTATCAGAATATAAATTTAGTACTTTGATGCAAGATCTAACTTTAACGGATGAGGATGTAACCGAACGTATTCGTGAAGCCAAGAAGGAATTTGGTAATAGTGGTGCTGCTCATGTATGGTCAACATTCAGAGTCGGAAATGTTACTAATATAATGAATGACAAACGAGGAAAAGCAATTATTAATCACCTTGATGATCAAAAATATTTTATTTTAATAAAATTTATTATAAATACAGAAGAAGATACTTGGATTATTCGTGACATGCGTGATCCAGTCCGCATACAGTCAGGATATAATATTGTTCTTTTGAGTAATAAATCTAAACCCGGAATACTGACTGGTATTGACAAATAATATTATGAACGTGCATATCCAGTTACTGCAGTTGTATATGCAATATATCCGCTGAATAATAAACCTGACGTCAATAATCTTAAGCCGATGAAACTGTCAGAGTCAAGAATAAACTGTGTCGCTGAACGAGTTACAGAACATTTCATAATCGCGATACGTGGTAATGGTTTAACAGATTTATGACGTCAAAAAATAAATACGTGGGCAGAATCAGTTAAAGATACTGGAGCATCTATTAAAGATGTTGCTGATCTTGAAAAGAAATTAAGATTTCCAATAACAGTGAAGACGCTGACAGGAGAGATTTTATATAAACCAAAATATGAATCAAGAGGAGCTCCTATAGATATTATTGATCATAATTCGCATGCGTGGACCTCAGCAGTAACAATATTTCCACGAGACAGAACGGTTAAATTTTATGATGGTCATATATTTGATTTTATCAAAAATATCAGTAAAAGTGACCCTGTATCTGTTTGGTTATTTCAAAGTTCAGAATATGATTATTACGATCAGTTTGTACGGCCTAATGGTGATATTTACCGTACAGAATCTCTTAATGTAGAAATGGAACATCTTGCGCTGAAATATACTTCAGACGATGTCAAAGTTAGACAATTATTAAATAATTGTTTTACAGTTCCATCTGTAGCGGCTCATTTCGCTCAGGAGAAAAATTTATGGAAACCAACACGATCGGAATTTCTTGAAGATATCCAGAAAAGCTGTGTAGAATATGGACACGGAGGATTGTGGAATACTAAATATAAGTATAATGACGTTATATCTGTTGATATGGTAGCATGTTATCCTGGAAGTTTTCTTGGATACGGAGAATGTTCTGAATACTTTAAGAGATTCGGACATCCATCACACGAGATGACCAGGGTTGCGATAAACGGACATTTACCAGATTTTGACTTAACCGGATTTGCTCATGTAGAATCATTTGAATTTGCAGAAAATCTCCATCCGATTACTTATGCTTGGTTTGGAAGACATTTTTCAGAAAAATGTTGGGTTCCAATAGTAATATTGCGATATATGCTTGATGTTGGAATTTTAATATCTTTACAGGTGAGTGAGGCAATTATATCGTATCGGTTACAAAAGAAAGTTTGGTTACCAGAATCAAATAGATTTAATATTGATGATGCCAGGAAAGAATTCCCTAATCTCAACGAAGATGACATTATTACAATTACTAATAATATTTGTAAATGCAGAGACGAACATGATGAAAAACTTGCAAAAGATCTTGGTAGAAAGATAATTGGTAAATTTACTCAAGGAGGAGCATATGATCATAAAAGACACTGTACAAGATTGATTATGGACGATGCTGAACTCGATTTTATAATCGCTGATACAACAGAAAAAAACACATTTATAAATCGGAGTAATGCTTATTTGTCAGACGGAACCAAACTAGGTACAATTGTGAGTTATCTTGATGGTGACTCATTGCAGTTTACTCATTTAAGATCATCTATGTTGGCATATGTTTCTATAAATCTACTGTCTATGATAAATAGATTTCCTCGTGATGCTGTCAGAGTAGCAACGGATTCGTTTTATATAAATAAAAAATATACAGATTTATTAAAACCGCTACTTGGTAATGGTGAATGGGGATCATGGAGAATAAAACAAGAAAATATACTTAGTTATTCTGAATCCGCCGCCGTTGAAATTAAGGAAATATATTACAAAAATAATAATCAAATATCAAAGTCATCAGCACCATCTGTATATGATCCTGTGGCTAGACATAAAACTGTTTATCTTAACGGATGCGGTGGTTCAGGTAAAACAACACGTGCGATTAAATTATTCATGAATAATAATTCAGATATAATTGTTTTGACACCGACACATAAACTCGCCAGAGAAATAAAAGAGCGAGGAGTAAAATCGTGTACTTATCATAGTTTCTTTAGATGGTGTGGAGACACATGGACTCCCGAACGAATGGGTGAAAAATATATACCTAAATATATTATATGGGACGAGGTAGACACGGTGTCGTTAGAAATATTAAAAACATTTCTTGATTGGCTATTGACAAAGAATACTGCTGTAATAATGTGTGGTGATCATGGTCAACCACCACCTTTTATTGGTCAGTCTCCACATGAATGGCTGAAGAATAACGTAGATTATTATGAAGAAATAAATGACGACCATAGAGCTATTGATGAACCGCTGAAGGAGTTTAAAAGATTAATCAGACTACAACCAGACAGAGTACAATGTGAAATAATGCGAGGAGTAATTCCAGAGACTTCTATGAATGATTTTCTAAATTTATGGAATCTCGCTGATTTAATAGTTGCAAGTAGAAAGATAGTTCGTGATGAACTACAGGATAAATTATTTCTGTTACATAAAGAAAAGTTTTCAGATCTACCTGTACCATTATATTATCGCCCAGCAGATACTCGACGACAGAATATTGATGTTGAAATTCCTGGTGGTGGAATACAGAATCTTGTCTTGAACGATATTATTTTAGTCGATATTAATGTTGTTGAGAATGCGCTGAGTATAAATAAATCACCGTGGACGTTAGGATACGCTATAACTATTCACTCGTCACAGGGGTTAACTATTTCTGATACAAATATCTGGATTATAGATGATCGGATCGAATGGTCAAATTTAGTCTATCTCGCAGTTTCTAGAGTCAGAAGAATATCTCAACTACATAGGGTTATTATGAATTTTACAGAAAATAATAATCAGACTGTTAATAATGACGTAATAAGAAAAAAACTATCTGGTTATAAGCAATGTGACAAAAAAAAAAATAAGCGTGACTTTGATATTGATACTGAATTTATTATAACACTAAAACAACGACAAAATAATCATTTTGCAAGCTGTAACGCAGTAATGTTATGGCAATATTCGAATAATAATCCAAGACAATTTACCGTAGATAGAATTAATAGTGATCTTGGTCATGTACGTGATAATGTGATGCTGACTTGTCTTGAATGCAATCGACGTAGAGGTTCTGGTTATGTAATTGTATGTGGTGGTAATTGTGTGTCTTTAGGAATTACCTGTAATTGTTCACGCACAAATCCACGTTGAGGGGCTGTCGAATCTAATCTGTAGATTGGAGGTCTACCAGTGGATCTAACCACACTAGAAATTGTATGTGTAGTCACGCTCCAGATAGGATCGGTTGCTCTTTTTTTACCACCTTCAAGTTCGCCAGGTTCATATAAATATCTTACAGTTACATTACCTAATACTGGTTGAGGTTGTTGTCTGTCATCGCTACGGGGTATATCTTTTTTTGTAATCGCTTTAGAAGGTTTCATGGAAGTTGAACGAGTAATTTCGTTATTTAACGCAGCTATCACACTTGGTAACCTTGCAACCCATTCACGAGATCTCTCACCGGACTTAAAGTCAATAGATATTTCCTTTGCGTATTGGTATCCAAATAACCGCTCAGCAAGTGTTCGATTAAATCGTTCAACAATTGCCTGATCACGATGAATTTCAGTGTGTCCTCGTCTGATTTTAACGTTATGTTTTTTCATCAACGATAATACTGCACCGAGAAATTCTTTGCCAGGATCAACCTGTAATAACTGTGGCCATCGCAAAGGTCCTCGCTGATAAATTCGTTCAAACGCAGATGCAACTTCGGATGCTGTCTTTGTTGATAATGGTTCCGCTTCTTTATATCTACTTGCAACGTCAACGACAGTTAATGCGTATTTGTACGTGCGTGATTGACGTTTACCAATTTTAATGGTATCGTGTGGCAAAAATAAAATATCTGCTTGATGAACCTCATTAGGGACGCTGACATCAAAATGTGCATATTGAATTTTTTTAGGTGGTGGTAGATAAATTTGCCATATTGCCTGTCGTGCTAACCACGCTGCAGCAACAGAACGTGAAACTTTTGCTGCCTCAGATAATTTACTAATAGCTGATCTGCCTCTCCAATATCCTCTTGGGCTATAATAAATGTATTCCATTATAATAGTTATATAATTAATTACCAGCCCCTAACATTATTTTACTTTTCATGGCAGATTTTACTAGAAAACTAGCTAATTTATCTCTGACAGATTTATTAGGTATAGAATTTAATGCATGAATCAATTTTACATCTGCGAGATACCTTTGTTGTAAATCTTTATTTTTATACGCAACATCATGAACATGACACGCTTTATCAATCTTATTTACTGGATACTCTCCTGATCTTGGTTGATCTTGATTATCAAGTCGGATATCAAGTCGAGTTCCAGGACCGCAATAATTATATCCAGGAAGATGTTTCTCACCGGGGTATTTAGCCCATGGAGTTCCTGGTAATTTTCCTAATAAAGCGGCAATATCTCCACCTGTCTTTGTTTTGACAAATTTGTATTTCTTCGTGCCACATTTTACACATTTGCCTGTCAGAGCACGTCGTTTATTTTTCGTTGTTATCGTTGTTAATTCAGCAGTGGGTGTAGGAATTTTACATCGAACACAATATAGATCCATATTATTTACTATATGGATATAATTGACTTTTCGGCGACACGAAAACAGGAGCCAGTGAAGCATCATCCAGCATTACCAAATTCAATAAGGATGATTATAATAGGTCCATCTGGATCAGGTAAAACACAACTATTATTAAATTTAATAATGAGATGGTTAAAATGGAGTAAACTGTATTTAGTAGCACCATCCGTAGATGATCAACACTGTTACGAAGTACTTAAAGATTTTAATGAAAAAGCAAAATTGCTGAATGAAGACGGTAATGATGTTGTTGACTTTATTACCGATATTGATGAGGCCCCATCTGTAGATGACCTAGATGGATTTATTAATAATTTAGTGTTGTACGATGACGTTATGCTGGACAGACAATCAAATCCAGCTAGAATATTTTCTCGAGGTAGACACAAGAATACAGATGTTATATACGTCACTCAGCGTTATGCACAAATTCCAAAAGTGATCAGAGATAACTGCAATATTTTAGTAATGTTTAATGGAGTAGATAATTATACTTTACAGAATATTTATTATACCTGGTGTTCAGGGGATATGGATATGATGAAATTCAAAAACGTTTTTGCTCAAGCACAAGCTGTTCCGTTTGGATTTATTACAATATATTTACATGATCCAAGATCCAGATATCGTATAGGTCTAGATAAAATCTTTGGTTAATTACAGCAGCAGGCAGGTCGGCCGACAAAAATTGAGTGACCCGGTGAGTAAACTAAACGCATTATAACATAAAAAACAAAAAGTCAAAAATAAAATAACAAAAATAAGCTAACATTATCCGTTTTGGTAATAATAAAAGTTAGGAGGTTCGGTTTAGCGTTATTGACCTTATTTTTTCAGCCCCTGTAGGAACCTTATGTTTTAGACAAATGACGATTCAGACAGATGTCTGTTCGACCTGCCTGCTGCTCCATTAGACCGTACAAACTGATCATGATAATCATATTCCGAACTCTGAAACAGCCACACAGATTCAGGGTCAATTTTACTGATATTTCTGATAGCATCAAATACATGACCATTATAAAATTTAACCGTTCTGTCTCGTGGAAATGCCGTTACTGCCACAGTCCATGCATGTGCGTTATGATCAATAATATCTATCGAAGCTCCTCTTGATTTATATTTTGGTTTGTACAAAATCTCTCCGGTTAACGTCTTCACCGTTTTTGGGAATTTTAATTTCTTTCCCAGCTCAGCAACGTCCTGATAGACGCTCCGGTATCTTTAACTGTTTCTGCCCAGGTTTTTATTTTTTTACGTCGTAAATCCGTTAAACCGTTTCCGCGTATCGCGTTTGTGAAGTGTTCTGTAACCCGTTCAGCTACGCAATTTATTCTTGATAATTTCATGGGTTTGAGATCCCTAACGTCAGGTTTATTATTTAACGGATATACCGCGTATACAACCGCAGTCACAGGGTATGATCGCTCGTAATATGGTTTGTCAATACCAGTCAGTATTCCTGGTCTAGAATTTTTACTAAGAACGATATTATTTCCTGACTTATGGACAGAATCACGTTTGTCACGAATAATCCAAGTGTCATCGTCTGTCTTTACAATAAATTTTATTAAAATAAAATATTTCTGAACAAGGTAATCAATAATCTCTCTTCCTCGTTTGTCATTCATCACATTAACAGTATTTCCAATTCTGAATGTCGACCACACATGAGCCGCACCATCGTCGCGAAATTCCTTTTTGGCCTCATGGATACGTTTTGTTATATCTTTATTCGTTAAAGCTAGATCTTGCATAGAAAAACTAAATTTGTGTTTCGGCAGTCTGTCAAGATCAAATCTAGCCCCAGAATGTTCAATCGCGGATAATTCCTGCATTATTATAATTAGGACAAATATATATTTAATTGAATTTTAATCTTTTGTATATGATTCAAACAAAGAATCGATGCCATTGGCTTATGATCGGATATACTTCTCTTTGTAACAAAGCATGCGTAAACTAATTCTGCGGCTTTCATATGCAATGTGTTAGACAAGGTAGTTTTGGACCAAAACCGTGTATGCGGTGTGGTGTTGGAGTCAGAGGAAAAACTCAATTGTGTGTGCAATGCGGTGGTAAAAAATACAGAGAGCTGAAACGATATTACGATAAAAAAAAATACATCTTCTGAATCTCCTATAAAGACCGAAGAAGATTATCTCGCTAGATTTTCAAAATAATGATTTAAACAAATAATATTAGTATATAAATGGAGCAAAATGAGTTTGTGAAGCATCCAATCATCACCAATTATGAAGCATCTCGTGATGGTGTAATTAGGAACTGTAGATTAAAGAAACCAGTCGGTAATGTTAATAATACTGGTTATCTTATATTTAATACCAATAGAAATAAAAATTATTTATCACATAGGTTCATCTACGAATGTTATTTTGGAATAATTAAAGATGGACTCGTAATAGATCACATTAGTGGTAATAAACTTGATAACTCGCTTGATAACCTGCAAGCTATTACACAGAGTCAAAATTCTGCACGCGGAAATACAGGGAGGTGTAAAATATTCGGAAAGAGAGCTATTAAAGCCGTAAATACAGAGACTGGTGAAGAAATTATATTTAAATCAATTAATTCTGCTGGTAAATACTTTAACATAACATCACGTTCAGTAAAATACGTGGCAGATAATATCAGGAGATCTGCTTTTTCAATGAGGTTTGGACAAAAAATCATATTCCAGTATGTTAGTCTACAGAACCTTCTTCATAAACCAATATCTCTTTCTTTCCTCTTTTTTGCTTTCATAGTTTGTTTCACGTGTTTTATGTAGATGTTTTTTTTCATGATGCAATGGTATCAGATAATGAAGCGAGACAACTCCGTCAAGCACAATAGTAAATATCGTAGTTGTCGTACTTGTTGTGCTAATGATATTGCGAGTTTGGTCAGAACACACACTGTTTTGAGTAAGTATCGATATATATTTCAATAGTACACAAAACACATATCACATTCTCTGATTGTCCATACTTCGACTGTAAAAACATTTCAATGAATTTAGTTATACATATAAATCTCAACAGTATTGCAAATAAAAATCGCCTTTATAAATATTTAATGTTTTATTTTATTTTGTTGATTTTGTTCGAAAATCTCGTTTTTTGTTGGTTTTTTGTTCGAAAATCTCGTTTTTTTTCATGAAAAATGACCAAAAATCAATGAAATTCGGCTACATTTTGTAGCGCTGGTAGGGTAAAAACCCCAGCGATTCTCTAATTGATTTTGATGATTTTTCGATTTTATAGAAATCTTTGGCTAAAATATCACTATTTTTTGCTAAAATGAAGTGATTTTTGAGCAAAATTTCTTATTTTTTATTAGGTTTTAGTGAGTTATTGTCAAATTTATCAAGGAATCATCAAAATCAATTAGAGAATAGCTGGGGGTTTTATCCTACAACAATTGAGTTTTCAATAATTTCATCATCGTTGTGTAAATAATGATGCTATTATGCACAATATTCTATGAATCATATAAAAATCTCAATAATATTTATATTTTCTACGTTCTTATGCGACCCAGCAGTGAATTGTACATGAGGTTAATTTTAGAAATGAGCTGGCATTGCGTGTTTGTATAGCTTATCGATTATTTTAGTACCCTTGGCAACGTCTGATTAATACAGACTTTTAGCTGTGGGTTTTGTGTAATGCAGTTTCAAGCATTTGGAAACTGAAAATAAAATCAGATTTTATTAAGAAATTCACAATACATTTACAATAAATTCTGATTTTATTAAGAAATTCAAAATACATTTACAATAAATTCTGATTTTATTCTGTATACTTTAAGTACATTATGCGCTAACTATTTACTAATATTTTCATTATGTATACATACTGAAGTCCGGTGGCCGTTTGCTAACGCGCTGGATTTTCGTGCTCGAGGTCCGTGGTTTGATTCTCGTGACCGGCATACTGTCGGGAGAAAGGCGATATTATGCCAAAAAACTTATTCAGTTGGGGCCGAAGGCCGCCCCCGTTCTACGTTTCAGTAGAGATTTACACACTTTCCCACTATGTCAACACGTGGCGGGTGTATTTTTGCACTCTCCGGGTTGATTATATGGGGAGGATGTGCAAGTTTCTATTGAAACGTAGAGAAGGCCCTAAGATAAGTTAGTTAAGTTTATATGTAACTGTGTTGTCCTAGAGTTAAAGTTCTTAGAATTAAGTTTATATGTAACTGTGCCGTTCACAACAAAACCTTGTATATAATTGCTGTAAATATGCTTGCTGTAGATACGTTACTGTAAGTACGTTACTGTAAGTATGCTTGATTTGGGGGGGGGGGGTACATAAAATCGCAATGCCTAGACAGCCCTCTGAATTTCTAATATTTTGTTTCGATTAGGAATTCGCTGGGAATGCGAATGCGTCCATAAGATAAGTTTATTCGTAACTGTGTTGTCCTAGAGTTAAAGTTCTTAGAATTAAGTTTATATGTAACTGTGCTGTAAATATGCTTGCTGTAAATACGCTACTGTAATTAAGATTCTGTGTTTTGTGCTGTCCTTAATTAAGATATACTCATATGTATATAATCATCTTCATATGTATATAATCATCTTCATGTGTATATAATCATAATAATATGTATATAATAATATGTATATAATAATATGTATACAATAATATGTATATAATCATCTTCATATCTATATAATCATGTGCATATAATCATCTTCATATGTATATAATCATCTTGAAACAGTCCTTAGGGACTATTATTTTATTTTATTTTTATATTAAACAAACATATATAATATAATGAATTCTGAAAACATTAATGTTATTATTTCTGCGATTAAAAAATTACAGCATAACGGTGTAAATATATCTGATAATCTTAATCGTGAGAAAATTTAATGTGATTTTGAATCATTACAACAACGAAAATTAGAAAACAGGTACACACTACCATGTGATTATAAATTCATGAAATTTATCCAGCAGGCAACGTTACAGTCGCTGGCAATAGCTACAGATAATCAGGTAAAGCTGTTTATACCTCTCTCGCGAGCTATTGACAAAATTAAGTTAGAACTATCTCATGAATACGAACAGAAAAAGATTATAAACTTTCGTATAAGACAGTTAAGAGAGCATTGTGAAAATGAAAATGAAAGTGAAAATGAAAGTGATAATGAAAGTGAAGGTGGAGTTAATGTGATAATGGCTAAACAAAATCCCTGGCAAAACTAGTATATAGGTTATTTACTTATAATAATTACGATTTAACCCAGTTAAAAAAAAAACTATTCTGATCCGATTCGGATTTTGTTTTTGTTTTACGATGACGCATTGTGATAAAACGCTCTATGATCTCACATACAGATTTATACTTAAGGTTTCATTCTGTAAATCCAAAATACGTACTATTTGGTCTGTAAGTTTGAAATGTATCCTTGATAATAACGGATTATGTACACGTTGATAAACGGGGTTAATTGGTTCAGATGCAATTAAATACCCGGGGGGCACTTGAGGGCTAAATGAATATAATATATATCCTTGCTGGGCCTGGCTAGATTTTGAAAGATGTACTTGATAGCTGCCATCCATTACATCACATACTAGATTGACTGCGATCGTTGATGTTATATTAACAATACTCGGCGAGATATGACGGCCTCCACCGTATGGATCATTATTATGTTTAAGCATAACCGATGGCGGGACTATTTTTTTCCATGATTCAAGTATTTTTGGAAAATAATCGTTAATAAGATCAGTGATTGATTTTTTTAGTTTAACAGCATCAAATCCTGGTATCATAAATGTTTGTAATTGTTCTTCTGTTATTTTATAATGATCAAGAAATATTTGTTTCCACCTTTAGTATTCTTTTATAATACTTAATCTTTCTTTTTCACTAAGATTATCTCCTAATTTAGGAGTAGATGCTCCTAAAACAATACTTCGGTTAGCATAAGCCAAATCATTAATGATTGTATTTAAGTGTTGTATCGTTTCAATTACCTGTTGTTTTATATCGTTGTTATAATTCTGTGATAATGCTGAAAAAAGAGTTTGTAAATCACAGAACACACGTGTGTATTCAGAATTAATTGTATTTAAAAATCTTTGAATACCTTTCTCAAAAATTATTTCCTTTCCACGATCTGGTCCTACTATAATAACATCAAATAATGCAGTCCGATGCGCAGGAATTACTATATCATTATGTGGATCCTGATTAAGAAACTCAAATATGTATAAATCTCGATATTCTGGACGTTTTATAAATCTTTTTTCCGTTGTGAGAAATTCATTTTTGGTTGGTTCTGGAATTCCATTTGACCTTTGGTCTGGAGGAATATTAGGCCATCCTAACACTGATCTGATGGAACTTTGATAAATATCTGCAATATAATCAGGGGAATTTATTTCAATCGCCGCTGATAATGTTGGTTCGTAAACAGTGATTGCTATTTTGGATTCTTTTACTGTGATAGATTTAATTCTGCGTTGGAACTCATTATTAATCTGTTCTATTTGATAACTGCCCGTTGAAATTCCAACAACTTGCCAATCAGGAGTTCCATCAGGTTTATTCTTATTCGCAAATACCAGTGAATTATTTGCTGGTAGTCCACCAAACGATTTTGACCTGATATTTGGCTAGCTATGATAAACTCGTAATTGCGCTAGCGCTATTTCACTTGCTGGAATTGCAGTTGGAAAGTTAACGCTAAAATCAGGATTGGTCGAACTTAATGATATCATAGTAGTTTTTGACGGCGTTGTATTAGTGACGATCTTCTGTAATAGTTCCAACGTCGACATTATTAAAATACTCCGTTATTTAATATAATGCAATCCCATGAATTCAACCTTCATTCTTATCACAGGTTACTTTATCATTATATGCTTCATCGTAGGTTTTCATTATCGTTGCGAACTCCTCATCAGATATTTTACCATCGCTGAGATACGCAGAAAGATACGATGATAGTTTAGAATAAGATGTTGTTGCTGTGTGTAGTTTTGTTATATACTCGTGTAATTTATCATTTGCGCACGTAGATATTTTCTTAGCGATAATACTGAGAATGCCTGCGCATGTTGTTGCCGTTGAAACGACAATTGTTGTAACTGCAGGTGCTGTCATTGTTATTGTTGATAATAATAATCCGGTTCCAGCAACAACAGCAGAAACTGAGTAAACGATTATATCAATAACAACCATACGTCTGCGATATTTTTTTACTTTTATTGTATAATCGTCGATGATATTTTTTAGTTTGGTTTGACACTCACATACTTGAGCGCATCTGTGACGTTGAACGTCGATAAGTGACTCAGTCACTTGATTCATTATACTAACAACGTCATTTAATTAAGTTTCAGCTACGAATTCTAGACACCACCAGTAACGTCTCGGGGGTATTTCCGTTGATGTTAACGTGAACGTTCCTTTGATGTTCTTGGTTAGCATCACCAATAGAGGATTATGATATACATTCGGTGATAATGAAGTGGCCACAGTAATTTCCAAACCGTACAGGGATAACCTGTATAACCCAGTTACTTCTGCAGTATGTTCGAGAGTTTTATTTTGCGGTGTCCATGTTGTTGATCCTGATGCTACTGTGTATACCACATTGACGATCTGATTGTGAGGAATTTTAATCAGATTAGTTTTTTGAACAATACTAGGTATTCCGTTAATAATGTCGTTGAGTTTCACGTTAATGTCGGAGAGTTTGATATCAACGGTTGGTGGATCACCAAAAAATTCATGTACAGATTTGTTCATGTTTCTATGAAAATTTAAAAACGTTTGTACATGTCTAGTAAAAGTACCATTGAGTGTAGTCATTTCATCATTGATTGTTTTTAACGAAGTTGTCATAGGAATTTCCTTATCGTCTACATATTTCTTCGTTGCAGCGTCGAAATCTGATTCTGGTGTTCTAAGATTATTAATACCATTATTATTCATATTGAGAAATGCACGCATTATACCACCGTTGACTAATACGTAGTTAGATTCTTGATCATCGACGTATTTTTTTGTTGCTGCATCTGTATCTGCGGTTGGGTTTCCAAGGTCTATAATTTTATTTTGGTTCATAATAATGGGACCCGTGAATGAATCACCAGCTCGCTTGATAAAATCTTTAACTGACTTACCAGAATCTTGTGTTTTACCTTGATCAGAAAAAATAACGATATTATTAATAACCGCGGTGGGAATTCGTATAAGTACATCTGGCAGTTGTATGTTACTCGTTTTTAATCGTCCTTGTTTATCCTGAAAAACAACGACTTCATTTTGATCCACACTTGTGATATTTAATAAATCATCGATTTCATTTCTGACCTGATCAAGAGTTGCGTATTTAGATAAATCGACTTGCTGCTGAGCTTTGCGAGAAGATCTTCCATAAATATCTACCATTATATTTACAGATATCTGTTTAAGTGTGACAACGTGGTATATTCATGCACGACTTTATGAGGTGGCGTTGTTGATTTTGATACAGTATCAAGTACAGCGAGTACTTCTCGACCACATATCGGTGGATCAGTTATTTTTTGTGTTGGTAATGTTGAATAATAGATTTTAGAACGCATCGAATTCTTGCTTTGCATAGCAGTATTTACATATTTTAAAAATTCTTTTGGTGGTGCCAGTCCATACGAATCAAAATAAATAATTCCACGTGGATCAATTGCATACGCCACCCAATGGGTACCTGGGCCAGAGTTATTATCGAGATTAATAATACCAGTTTCTTGTCGCATCGCAACATTAGGTAATTGATCACGCATAAAACCTCCTCTAAAGTTTTTTATATTCAGTTGCTTAGCGGCATTAAGTAAATCAAAATTGGACATAGGAAGAATTATTGAATTCGATGACGAAGTTATCGGTGTAATCTTAGACCTTTTCCGTACCATGAATATGGGGTCCCTGGTAATCTTAGACCGCGACCGTATACTGGGCCTGATAATCTTAGACGGTCCGGCTGTGGAACGTTTGGTGCTCTTAGACGTCTTCCGCGTTGTTTTGCCCGTGATCTTTTTTTTTAAGTTTTCTGCGTGCATAATTCCTTGACCCGTTGCTTTCTTTAACGCCATTCCAACAGCGGTTCCAATAGCGCCTATTGCAGCTGCTTTTGCAACAGCTGGAGCTGCAGCGGCTATTAATGCTGGTATTGCTACGAGAAGTGGAAATATGCCACCCGTTTTAACGATGTCTTTAATGACACTCGCAGAAAGATTGAGTTTTATACCTTTATTCAATTTTTTTGCTTCATTGAAATGCTTATGCTGGCTTTTTGATAATGATAGCTTATTCGGACCACTCGCGATTTGTTCTCGCTTTAGTGATATTTTTGCCGCACAATTATTTTTTGATGATGATTGTTGCTTTTTAATCTGACCAGGAGTCAGACTGACATTAACTAGATGTGACATTTATAATTATTATGAGCGATTTAATTACATGTTTTCTACTGGGGCATCAATAACTCTCATTCGTCCACCAACACCTTCAAGCAACATTGATTTATCGCTGAGTATGACAGCGACAGCTCTGTAATCAGCAATAGCTCCTCGGTTTACGCGAGCTCGAAAATTTATATCAACGATAGATTGTCTGGTTAAATCTAAACGTTCCAGCGAAAAGTAATAAATCGGATATAATGTTGTATAATCTAACTGTGATATTTGTAAACCAGTATCAATATTTTGATCACGTCCCATGAATGTTATTAATCCATGATATGCACGCGCAACATGATTTTAATCGAAATTTAGCAACACTTCTTCAGCTGGTTCTTGATGTCCGTTTATCCTTAAAGAAACCTCAGAAACACCGAGTTGATCAAATATCATTATGCTTCGAGCTTGTGAGTCTACCCGTGCAGCATCTTGTAATGCAATAAATATATATGTCGCGGTGCAGAAACACCTTGCGCTGATGCTATTTGCCATGTGAATAAACCATTAACTGTACTCTGCACAGCATCTGTGGTCATTGTCAACCATGATAACATCGATTTACCACCTTGGCGCATAAAAGAAAGTAAATGTTCTTGTTCAGGTACTGTTGGGGTCATTACTGGCATCCACAATGAAAGTTTTGTTAATTTTACTATACCAGCATCACCAGGGGGTCGCCATATTGCATCATCGTCGGTACCCTTTCGCACAAGTGTAATTGTGTGCTTAGCTCCAAATATGACCTTCCTAACATTTCTGCAGAATCCAAATATATGTGATAATGGAATCGCACAGGAAAATGTTCTCCTTGCACCGCTTAACATTGATCGACGTGATCTAAATCCTAAGTTAAAATCTGGATCTACATTAATAATCATTCTTTGTACATCAGCGTCGGCGTTTCTAGCAAAATATCTTGGTCGTCCTATTTCATATTGTTGATACTCTGGAGAATTAGAAGTATCTTTTACAAACATCATTGATGGACCAGCTGATCTTGAGTAATCATCACTATATCGCGCAAGACCAAGTATCGTCGTGGCAACATCAACATCATTATAGATTGCTTCAATAATTTTTCCATCAATCATGTATATGGCGCTTTTGAATAAAGCCATAATACCGTTGTTAACAAAACCAACACCAACATCAGCTTCGTATTCAGTATTATCTGTTTTTAGAATTTCACCTTCAACCTCGATAAATGCTTCGGCGGGTAAGAAGTATCTGCTTGTATCCTGAACTTGCAGATCAGTTTGTCCACGCTGATTTGGCTCTCGTGCGTCATAAGAATAATATTGATAATCACGCACAGATTCATCTTTTAAAACTGGTGCATCCATGTCAAACGCGGGATCAGATATACGCTTGAACATATTTATTATTATCGTCTTCGTCTAACACGAAGACCGCTTCCTGCTATCAGACTAGCGGCTATACTTTTTTCTTTTTCTGACATTGATACATCAGTGTTGGTAGCCAACTCCGCTAGGTTTTGATTAGCAGCTTGATTTATTATTTTACTGACATTTGCGGGCATCGCTTCAGTGCTGGGTAATTTTACTGGCTGAGGTTTTCGTCGTATTAATCGCGCTAGTCTATCCTTGATTGCTGAGAATGCTTTGCTTGCAACATCACCAACAACGCCAATACCTTTCTCACGAACAACATCAATAGCTTTCATTCCTAGTTGCTTTAAAAGCGGTATTGCTTTTGGGGCCATCCGTCTAAACAGACCCTGAACAACGTCACCTAGTCCATCTCCGTAGGTAGTTTTGTATACTGGTAATCGTGAATTTATTACCCTGACCATGGTTGGGCTATGAGTATTGTGTATGATCATATTATTATTAAGTGATTTTATCACTAATTGCATCTAATTACATACTTAGTCACTGTAATAATCATCGGCGATTTCATTAATGAGGGACCGATATACATTAGTATCCATAACACCACCTGTAAATAATCGTTTACAAATATCAGCTGCTTCATTAATAATTTCTGGAGAATTATTGCCAGCTCGTTTTTCTCCAATGAGAATTTCTAGTCGATCAACATCAGTAAGGACGTTATTGGGACAAGTAATAAGACCACTTCCTAAACCACTTCCAGTTGCGCCAGGGTCTTGATATTCTTCCTCTGTTGTTCTAGCTGGTTGTCGTTGTCGTGGTGATTGAAATCGCTTCATCATTTCTTGAAATTGTTGCGGTGATGGTTGTTCTCGTTGTTGTGGTGGTGATGGTAATTCAAATTTTCGTTGTGGTGATGGTAATTCAAATTGTCGTTGTGGTGATGGTAATTCAAATTGTTTAGCTTTTTTCATATACTCATACACAATCTCATCAAATCTATTAACACTTCTAGTATCTTCATCAGATCTGATTTCCGGAGTATCAGTAGTGATGCAATATACATCCTTGATCCAATCAGCACGTTTTAGAGATTTGACATATTCTGGTTTTACATATTTTTTTCTTCCATCATATCCATACGCGGCAATATCAAGTAATTGATTTGGGTCCTTGATAGCAGCAATACCTTCAGGTGTAAATTTATCCATTATCTTAATTCTGGTTCTTGGTGGTTTAGGTTGTGGTTGTGGTTGTGGTTGTGGTTGAGCTGCTTGAATACGGCCAGCAATATCAACAGGTAATGTTTCAAGAGCTCTTTGTGTTGCCTCAGTTGCTGTAACAATTTTCTTTGTTGGTTCGACAATCGGATTAAATAATTGTTCTGTACCTTCTGCAAATTCCACCTGAGACTCCTGACGAGCTTGTAGTTGTTGTTTAACTAAATCACGGACGGGTAAATATTTTTTGATTGCCTGTAGCCGCTCTCGAGCTAATCTAGCTGAGTGTGGTTCTCCAATCATTATTGATAATATTTATAATGGTTGTTTAATTTACAGCAGCAGAGAGGGTGAACGACCAATACTGAGTGACCAACGCGTAAACGCAAACTTCCTAAAAATAAAAACTCGCGTCGGAGATAAAGTAACGAGATATTCCAATTAGAGGTTGTGGTTTAACGTCGGTGACCTTAAGGTTTTCTTTTCGTAGGAAAGATTATTTTTTATAAATAATGTCTCAAGCAAAATGGTCTGTTCACCCTCTCTGCTGCTCGGGGATTGCACGCATTGAAAGATGCCTCGTTGACGCAAGGTAAAGAATTTCTCCAAAATGTCATCATTGACAAACAAAATCCCAAAGAAGCTTTCTTGAGAGCAAGCAAATATGTCTTACTTCAAACGGGTAAATATATTTTGGGCCGGCGAGAAACTCCTGTAAATGCTCTTGGCAATGCCGAGTCAGGCATTCCTGCTTCCCTGACGCCACAGCAAGGACAAGGCAGAAAAAGACGACGAAAACACCCCTTGAGAGGACTTCACACCCCTAAAGCTAGAAAGACTAGAAAAGAAAAAACCGTCCGAGAGTTAGACGTTTTTGATTATTAAATCAGAGAAAATGATGCACCGAGAGTCTTGCTCTTGTTCCAAGTCGGAACTTGATCTGTTTGCCATGCCACTCACCATGATGACGATGCAAGAATTCCAATGGGTCGAATTTCACCCCGTCTCCTCTTTGACGGAATCAGCTCCCATCGAGTTTGAAGTCAAATAACAACCCGAAGATTACATCGATCTGAATAGGAGTTATTTGTACCTAACATTCAAAGTGATCAAAACCGACAACACCAATCCGGGAGCCGATGCCAGAGTAGCTCCCGTCATCAATTTCATGCATTCCTTGTTCAGCAAAGTGGATTTGTACTTGAATAACAATCTGGTCAGCAGCAGTATGGATACTTACCCTTACCGAGCGTACCTGGAAAACCAAGAACACTCATCTGGATGCTTGCGTGGTATGGAAACTTGACACCGCAAGTGAAGACACGTTTAACGACACATCCCTGACAGCCGATTACAGTCCTCACAATGTGGGTTTTAACGACTGTCGAAAGAAAATCCTGCAAGGTCGTAGTTTAGAACTGATGGATCGTTTGCATTTGGACATGTGGTTGCAAGACAAGTATTTGCTCAACGGAGTGGATATTCGCCTGAAACTCAATCGCAGCAGTACCCCTTTCCATTTGATGACTCATGGCAATGAGTACAAAACCATCATCCAAGAAGCCTGACTTTACGTGCGTCGCGTAGAAGTGTTACCTAAAGCGGGACACGACATCAGTCACACTTTGAGCAGATCGACCGACAAGTATCCGATACGACGTGTAGAAGTGAAAACGTTCACCATTGCTGCTGAACTCCGATCCAAGATCGAAGATCATCTGTTCCAAGGGCAGTTACCCAAACGTTTAATCGTTGGTATCGTCAGCAATGCAGCCGTCAACGGAGCCCAAGATCAAAATCCTTTCCAGTTTAAGCACTACAGAGTGTCCAAGATCGAAGTCAGTCGCGATGGCAAGACCTTGTGTACCAGCCCCTTCGAACCTAACTTTGCCCAGAAGAATTACTTGAGATCGTACTTGTCCCTGTACGAAGTTACCGGAGAACTAGAAACCAACACCAGACACGGTATTTCGTACGAAGATTATGTAGGAGGTTACACTTTGTGGGTCTTTGATTTCACTCCAGACCAAGGCAGCGACGAGGGACATTTCCACCCTATAAAATTCAGTCAACTGCGTGTGGAACTTCAGTCTGCAGAGGCTCTCACCGAGACGGTCAACGTCATCTTGTATGCCGAATTCGACAATATCATCGAAATCAACAGTTTGAGAGAAGTCATTCTAGACTATTAGAAACAATGGAAAACTCCTATCCCTCATTGAACGGTAGGGAAACTTTGGAAATGGAATGGGAGGATAGCGTGAAAACAGAATCCCAAGACCAAGACAAAGAGGACGAGGTAGTAGTCAAGTCCAGATGGCCGGAACAAGAACAACATTTAGTGTCCTGTTTTGCTAAACACCTGGCGGATGAAATTACGTAATTGACAAAGAGAGATTGTTATAGATGTCAAAACGATCATCCCAGTCAAATTCAACACGATAAATGTCTGATGATGAGTGAAGAAGATAAATTGGACGAGTATCTGGACGAAGCTTGGAGTCTCATCTCGGAAGAAGCAGTGTTGCATGAGTGGTATAAAGGCTTGCGTGAGCATTCCTGCCCTCCATTGACTACTCTGGAGATCTATCGCATCGAAGCTCTCTTAGCCCAGAGTTGGGAGACAAGGCGAGGAAACAGCTACTTGTCAGAGCGTTTCAAACAAAAAGTCAGAACTGAATTGATGACTTATCATTACCTGTGAAGAAAAAAACACAAAACAACAAAACAAAAAAATGGATACCTGGGAACTTTATTACCTTTTGAACAATAGTTCGTATACTACTTCTTGGAATCCTTTCGTGTGCGCTAAAGATGAACTACCTCATCTCAAACCTCAAGACCATCAAGCTTATGTCATCAACACGGGCGACAGTCATCTCCCAGGAACTCACTGGGTTGCCGTCTACTTCCTTCAAGAGGATTGTGTGGAATATTTTGATTCGTATGGATTACCCCCTTTGGAAGACGATATCACTGACTTTATGAGTAGAAATGCCCAGACGACACGATACAATAATGTGAAATTACAAGGCACAGATTCCATGGTGTGTGGACAATATTGTGTGTATTTTCTTCATCATCGCAGTCTTGGATATCCTTTAGAACATTTAGTGACTTATTTTGATCGTCACTCTTCTAGAAACGATGAGAAAGTAGATCGATGGTTTTGTGACCATTATGGCTATCTTTTGTCCCTAGCTAGGAAACGTAGTATACATCAATGGCCTCATGACTTCCATCAATGGAAATCTCACATGATTTCACAACGTTGTCAGCCTTGTCAAAAATAATTTGTTTGATGTTATTGTTACTTGTTAATTGTTAGTAGTTGATTGTTTGTTTGAATAAAAAATGTTGTGTTTTGAAAAAATGTGTCTGTCGTTTGTTTTAAAAAAAAGACTGAATATATGCTCTTTGACTTTCTCTCTATCCCTCACCATGACATTCGCTATCATAGCGTTCCGACCCAACCAAAAACCCTAGCATGGATGTTTGCTATCGCGTCCGCGTTTGAACCATATAAAGCGGGTTGGTCTCCAGTCTGGCCATCCACTGTTGACTCGTCAACCTATGAAGATGCCTTCCAGACTAGCCAAGCTGAACGAAGTTTACGTCAATTTACATCGTGTCTGGCTAAACCTGATACCTAAGCCGGAAGAGATAGAGAATGTTAGGATGTTAGCAATAGCCCAAGACCTGATAGAAGAGGTCTTCAGAGAGGAAATCAAGAAAGAATAAGAAGAATGGACAGAGAAATACAGACTTCAGAAACAGAGAGAACAGCAACAAGAACAACAGCAGCAACAGCAGCAGCAAGAACCAGACAGAAGTTTTGTCGACTGCCGTGTGGACACCAAAGAGTTTTCCTTCTCTTTCCGCAGAAGCAGGCCGTATCGTATAGGAAAGCCTGCTGAGAGACGGGGACGCAATCTTAGACAGTTAAAAAAAGAGTGCCATCGCTCCCCGTCAACAAAAAACGGCCCTTTTCAGGGCTACCCCAATACTCTAGAAAAGACATACTAATTCAAATTGCCAAAACAAATTTCTTTGTGTGTGTGTGTATATTTTTAAAAAAAGAAGTGTGTCTATAAGCACTTGCTTTCTCTGTCTTGTCAGATAATGTATGTCTGTGTTTGTAAGTAAAAAAGTCAACGTGAGTGTTTCTTTTAGGTCCGCGCTTTCCATGTTGTTTTGATTATGGTTATTTTAAGTTTTGGTGAAAGGGGATTTTTCCGTTACGTCCGTGCTTCAGGGATATAAAGCCAAGAGCGCGTCAGTCTGGCTATCCATCGTTGACCTGTTATCTTGTAAGAAGATGAGTAACAGAATAGCGAAATTGTTGGAGCTGGAAATGCACCTGGAGTAGCTGGCTATGGAGGCTATAGCCGAAGAAGCCAGCATAGAGGAGGAGGAAGAGGAGAAAAAGAAAGAAGAGGAGAAGGAAAAGAAGCGAGGGATCCTGCCTCACCTTATGCTAAGACCTCTGTGTGAGGTCAAGCTTGAGGTGAGGACGTCTCCATAGACAGTAGCAGCACCACAACAAAGACAGCCACAGCCTCTGCCACCAGTACCACCAGTACCAAGAGTCCCTGTCTACCAGGCAGAAAATTGAAAGGAGGAGGCAATGGAGGAATTGGAAAGACAGAGGCAAGAGTGGGAGCCTCGGCGTCAGCAAAATCATCCCAGGGTGTGGAATAGAAGAAGGAGATAACAAGTGTTAACTATCCCTCAAACTGAGGAGTGGGATAGTGAAGCCAGTCAACTCCCCTCTGCGCTCCCAATCACACACATCAATTGGGAGCAGAACTGGAGCAGACGATGCGTGTGTGGTGCCCGACCAGGGAGGTGCAGACATTAAGATGTGTATTTGGAGTTTTAAAAACAGCCCTTCTCAGGACTAACCAGATCTCTAGAAAAGAGACACTATTCAAGATGCCAATTTGTGTGAATGTAGAGTAGTGTGACTATAAACACTCACTCGTTTACTGATGTGTGTGTGTGTGTGTGTGTGTGTGCGCGCGCGTTCGTTTGTATGGATAGTAGTGTGTTTTATGCGTTCGCGTTCGTTGGTGTGGATAGTATAGTGTGTATGTTTTGTCCGTTCGCGTTCGTTTGTGTGGATAGTATATATGTGTGTTTTATGCATTCTCGTTCGTTGGTGTGGATGGGATATGTGTGTGTGTTTTATGCATTCTCGTACGTTGGTGTGGATAGTAGGTATGGTGTGTTTTATGCATTCTCGTACGTTGGTGTGGATAGTAGGTATGGTGTGTTTTATGCATTCTCGTACGTTGGTGTGGATAGTAGGTATGATGTGTTTTATGCATTCTCGTTCGTTTGTGTGGATAGTATATATGTGAAGTGAGTGTAAGGGATGTTTTCGTTCACGTCCGTGCTTAACATATATAACGCGGAACGTTCGTCAGTCTGGCTACCCGCGTTGACTAGTCAACACAAGATGGAATTGTTTAACCAGTTAAGACACAGTTATTTTTGGATGATGGATGCAGCCTACATAGTGGAAAGGCTTGAAAAAGAAGGGAACTATCCATACAGCCAAGACTTTGTGACCAGTCAAGTCACTAGCCTGAAAGTAGCCAGGGATCAGGTGGCAGGAATGATAGAAGAGGAGGTGGAAAAAATAAGGGGATTCATAAAGCCAAACTATGTAAGAGTGGGAACATTGAAGAAAGCACTTGATAATGTAATCCAAGTGAGGTATTTTTTAGAAGACCAAGCAAATTTTACTGAGTGTTCTTTTGTCTTGTGGGGATTACAACAATTAAAAAAAGCAGAAGACGAGATGAAAAACATAATGGAAGAAGAGGTAAAGAAAATAAAAGACGTCTGGACAAAAGAGAGAAAGGAGAAAGAAAATAGAAAGAGAAAATAAGAGTTTGAAAGACTAAATCAAAACTGGATAAAAATACAGCAAAAATTTACAGCTATGGGGCATCCAGACTGGATACCAGAAGAAGAAAATAAGAAGAAGAAGAAAGGAATCATTGGAAAATTAAGAAGCTGGTGGAAGAACTGGAGAAAATAGAAAAAACCCAAAGGCCCTTTTCAAGGCCACTTTCATATGCCTCGAAAAGATATTTATTCTCACTTTGCCTATCTATGTGTGTTATCTATATGTTTATCTATGTCTCTGTCTCTCTCTGTTGTATTTGTCCCTCCCTAGAGTGGTAGTTGCGTGTATTCAGGTCAGTCCCTTGCTACATTGTTACAAGTATCCAGTACCGTGACGTCACCCTACCTGTTCGATTCCTCTTGTCACTATACAAAATTCTCGTTGACGCTATAGTGTCCTAGGGTGTGCCATTTTTTCGGGAAACTCGTGACGCCAAAGTGTCCCAGGGGGTATTTTGCATGGAAGTCCCATTGACGCTAAAGTATCCCCTATTACTACTTATACATTATCAGATTTGTCAATACGCAAACTGTAGCCTGCATGTAAAATACAGTGTA
>JAECUM010090673.1:0-91322 GCA_016617855.1 Megalonaias nervosa
AGTTACAGACAATTGAGTAAATCCATATAATCATGTATATTGTTAGTGTACAAAAAGTTACAGACAATTGAGTAAATGCATATATTCAATGTACACAGTTACATTCAAGTAAATACATATGTACATTGTTAGTGTACACAAAGTTACAGACAGTTGAGTAAATCCATATATTCAGTGTACACAAAGTTAGCTGAGTAAATCCATATATTCTTGTACATTATTAGTGTACACACAATTACAGACAATTGAGTAAATCCATATATTAAGTGCACACAAAGTTAAATTCAGTTGAGTAAATCCATATATTCATGTATCTTGTTAGTGTACACAAAGTTGCAGACATTTGAGTGAAACCATATATACAGTGTACAGAGTGGTCTAAAGCGCTGATTGTTACGGATCACTGCCATCTCACCTCTGTCTGCGTGAGTTCAAGTCCAGGCTCAGCTAACGTGGGTAGGTGAGAAAGCCTGCCAGTAGCTTCTCGTGGGTCGGAGGTTCTTCCCGGGGTTTTCCAGGGTTCTTCCTTCACCATTAATAATGGCCGCCATGTATAGCCTATATTGTGCTGAAAAATGGCGTTAAACCCTATAAAAAAAATAACAACAACAACATAGTTACAGTTGATTGAATAAATCCATACATGGTTAGTATTGCTTACACAACTCATCAAAAATCAAGTAAGTTTTTTTCGAAAATTCCCAATGTTTGTCAGAGGATACAAAATATTATAGTAATTAAATTCATGTTTACATCAGCAATATGCATTTTTTTTTTACGATGCTGGAAACGACTCGGTGGATTGAAAACTTGTAGTTTATGATAGCAAGCCGTGTCCAGAATGAGTTTGTCTTCCTAGGTGATATAAACATCATTAAAGTCTTTTCTATTTTATTTGAAAGTTTAAAAAGCAATGTATTGGTTTTTCAAGTCTTGTTAGCTTTAACTGCTGATGCATTTCCTTTTTGAGATCATGTGTAAGATTTCCATCTCAATGTCGGAATATATCATGCCAGTGAAATATCAAAGTATTGGCCTTTTTTTTTTCTTTTTTTTTTTTGCAAAGAGGATATTTTTGGTATTTCTGTGAGTCACAACAATCCCATAAAGAAATTCATGTATTGCTGTCCATTGTGTTGCTTTAGGTTCTGCAAAATGTAGAGGTCATGATAAGAGTTAATACATGGAAAAGTACAAGATACATACACACAGTTTACACTTATTACTATGCATAGAATTATGCTACAACCCTCACCACCAACTGATATACAAGAACTGATTTTCAGACTTTAATTCCTACATCATGCTACCACTTACCACAACAGATTTAGCATAATGGTCTTCCAGTCTCTTTAATTCCCACATCATACCACCATCTGTCATGACAAAATTTTGACAAAAATATTTTGTCTTTGTTATGACACAAGTATTTTCCCACTAGTCATTTTTATTTGCTTGTGTTATTCAATAACCATTTCACACAGGAATTGTATTACTCTGTTCCTGATGTTTTTGGCTACCACCATGATGGTGAAAAGAGATTCTGTGTTGGAAGTGTAGAAAAATCATTGCAAATTCTCTTTGAAACACTTTAGATTCTATGGTAAGAAGACCTACATCAAAAATAAATTTTATATTCAATTCCCATCTTAAAAGTTATTTGTGGCTTTTATTTAAGATTTGGGTTTTCTATATTTTACTACAGATAATTCCTTCCTTTTGTGAAGAAATCTAGAATTGCATTTTAAGTTTGAACAACATGTGCTTCCATGATTGGATTACATTGACTTAAATTTATCAGATGACTCAAGATTTTGGTTTTAAATTTGTGTGATTATCAATGATTAAAATGAACTGATTTTTTTTTAGCTGTAAATCATTTATTTTATAGATATATATATATATAAGTTTTTTATGTTTTGATGTGTTTTATATTACTTTTATTGCAAATAATGTCACGCACAGTTTTATTTTTTGTCTTTTGTAATTTTCACTTGTGTATGTTGATTGTATCTTTTAGATATATTATTTAAATTTTTAATGTTTCTTTCAAGAAAACCAAAGATGGACACTTCATATAACAACAAATTTATTGAAGATTTATGAATGAATCTGTTGAATGTTAGTTTGTATTTTGGGGTTAATGTAAATAGGTCCAAGAACAAAAATATACATGATCTTAATATATTTGTTTGTATTTGGAAGGAACCATGGCATCCAAGCTGTTAGAGCATCAAACTTGTCATTCAAAGTATGGAGTTTGATACCAACTAAGGCAAGCCCATGTCGGCTGCCTCATTTTGTCCTTAGGAAAGGCACTTAAACTAAAAAATATAAAAAGAACCTTCAGATTATCAGAATTGAGATGGTGATATTGCTTCCAAATATTTCTGTGATTTAGTGCATTTAACTTGTACAGTATAGCTATTTACTATAATGCCATCTGTTGCAACTTGTACCATGTAGTTACTTATTTTAATACCATCAATGTTTTAACTTGTTCAGTATAATTATTTACTTAATACCATCTTCATTTTCCACTAATCTCTTTGCAGGTGTTATTTATGTACATGAACTGACTTTAAAAAAATATGTCCAAACTTGTATCTTCATTTTATTAAAAATATTATGCACTCAGTTGCATAAATTGACAAGTATTGTATACAGTACTGCATACAAATGATCTGTGATATTATATATACCAGTGATATATGAATGTTGTACGTTATTTACAGTTTTTCTGCAGACTTGTGTTTAACATACCGTTATTTTAATGGACATGTACAATGTGCATTGTTTTCATCAGATTTGTACATGCCATATATATGTGTGTGTGGTATTTGTGGCTTCTACTGTTTATTGTTTGTATTCATGTAGATCTAGCTTGTGATTAATTTTGTTTGCAGAGATGTTAAATTGGCAACCACCTTGAAGACAGAACCTACCAAGTTCAGGCTGTAGTCCTTCAGATGTGCATGCTTATAATTGTCACATATCTGAATGGTTATCAGCCAACTGTTATGACACAGATTACAGAATGATTATCAGCCAACTGTTATGACACAGATTACAGAATGGTTATCAGCCAATTGTTATGACACAGATTTTAGAATGATTATCAACCAACTGTTATGACAGATTTCAGAATGGTTATCAGCACACTGTTATGACACAAATTTCAGAATGGTTATCTGCAAATTGCTATGATCGATTACAGAATGGTTATCAGCACACTGTTATGACACAGATTTCAGAATGGTTAACAGCACACTGTTATGACACAGATTTCAGAATTTTTATCATCACACTGTTATGAGACAGATTTCAACTTTACGAGGACAGTCAAACTAGTGAAAAATAACCACATGTATTCTCCCATAATTTGGGTCCAACTGCAGACAACATAGATCCAGATTATGCTGCTGCATAATGTGCTATCAGATCAGGGTCTGTATTGTTTGTTCTACTGATTACTTCTTACAAGCTGCATAGATCCAGACCTACTGGGCATATGTGACAGCAGGTCTTGATCTCTGTAATTTGCAGGTGGATTCAATTTATACACAAGTACAGATGGTAGATGTAGTAGTTAAGCATATGATGCACTATGATTCATACTTCAGCTTAATTCTTTTAAAAAATTCTTAAATCATCAACATATTCTTATGAATGTATGTTCAGTTGTTTTTGTTTTTTTTCCAATGACTAGCTTGCATAATTTAAGTATCTAAAGGTTCTGACAGTGACATATATATCTATATATATATATATATATATATATATATATATATATATATATATATATATATATATATGTTCCACCAAACTTTGGAAAACATTTTTCTTTACTAGTGTTTGTTTATACAAGATGTAATTCTTTCATGATTTTCAAAACTTCATGAGTTTATTTTGGTTTTACAGTATTTCAAGAGTTGATTTTCTGAACTGTATACAGGTGAAGTTTGACTCTATATCATAACTTTTATTTATGCAGCTGTATGGTGAAAAGGAACTGCTTTTAGTAATCTGGCTTTACTTTATAGCTAATCATTACATATATTCACATACATTGACAGCATAGTACATGATTTTTCTGTGACATTTTACAACTTGTGTTTAGATCTTCTTAAATGCTGAGGTGTTGGTTCTGTTGCAACAATATTTTTCCAATAAAATCTAAAACTATAGTTTTCCTTTTTGTCAGTTTTTAAGTTTCCTTTTCAGCTAAATTTGCTGTTGTCAAATGTACAAAACAGTAGCCTATGCTGGTGTCAAATGTACAAATACAGTAGCCCTATGCTGACCACTTGGCATACATTTGTTGTATACTAGTATCACTGGTCCTGCAGAAGAGCTGGCTGGTGTCAAATGTACAGATACAGTAGCCCTATGCTGATGTTAAATGTACAAATATAGTAGCCCTATGCTGACCACTTGGCGTAAAGTTGTTGTATACTGTATCACTGGTCCTGCAGAAGAGCTGGCTGGTGTCAATGGACAAATACTGTAGCTCTATACTGACCACTTGGCATACATTTGTTGTATACTAGTATCACTGGTCCTGCAGAAGAGCTGGCTGGTGTCAAATGTACAAATACATTAGCCCTATGCTGATGTTAAATGTACAAATATAGTAGCCCTGTAGTGACCACTTGGCATAAATTTGTTGTATACTAGTACCACTGGTCCTGCAGAAGAGCTGGCTGGTGTCAAATGTACAAATACTGTAGCCCTATGCTGATGTTAAATGTACAAATATAGTAGCCCTATGCTGACCACTTGGCATACATTTGTTGTATGCTAGTATCACTGGTCCTGCAGAAGAGCTGGCTGGTGTCAAATGTACAAATACTGTAGCCCTATGCTGACCACTTGGCATACATTTGTTGTATACTAGTATCACTGGTCCTGCAGAAGAGCTGACTGGTGTCAAATGTACAAATACAGTAGCCCTATGCTGATGTTAAATGTACAAATATAGTAGCCCTATGCTGACCACTTGGCATAAATTTATTGTATACTAGTATCACTGGTCCTGCAGAAGAGTTGACTGGTGTCAAATGTACAAATACAGTAGCCCCATGCTAACCACTTGTCATACATTTGTTATCTACCAGTATCATCAGTCCAGCAGAATGGTTGGCTGGTGATCAACATAACTAAAAAGCTCTAAAGTGTCTTTGTTAAACAAGTGACCCCATATGCCTATGTTTTGTCCCACCCCCTAAATCAGTGCTGCTAGGGCCAACTCCATGGGACATTAAGTAAAGACCCAAGTGCCAATAAGGGTATATCTGAATTTATCATTTCACGACCAACAAATATCTGTGTGGTTATCTGATAGAGGTTTCAACAGTTGACAAGTTAAGACATGGGGCCACATCTATATGACCCAGGGGTCTCGTAAAAAATATCTGATGTGTGTTGACACTTCATTCAGTAATCACACATTCCAATTCTCAGACATGTTTCAGGTCTGTAACATTATACACGTGTAACTGACCAATCAGAACCCTCTGTGCATGAGTCATAGTTCCACTGGTACTATGTACAGGCATCTGCCTCTTTGATAGCACTCTGTCTGCTAAGATCTCACAGTAGTCACTTGTATATATTAAAGTTATTGACAGAACACTGTGTCTCATCTTATGTTTTAATGCAATAACACAACATAGTGTCAGATGGAAGATCATAATTGGAATAGCACATAAATCGTAAATGGATATTTTGAAACAATAACTTTACAATCCACGGAAGATTTTGCACAAATTTAGAACCTTAAAAACATTGAAATTTCTGCATACGATCTTAAAACCTTCGAAATGGATCTTTCCAGCATGCCAACCCCTACCATGGACTGGGATAATTCCAACCCTACCACATTATGGGCTAAATTCCAACAACACTGTGAAATAATATTTAACAGCCCGATGAGTAGAAGAAGTGATGCGGTCAAAGCCAACTACATTCTACTTTGGGTAGGCGACAAATGTAGAGATATTTTCAACACATGGACTCTGATGGATGAAGAAGAAAAGGACCCATCAATGCTCTTTACAAAATTCAAACATTACATGCAACCAAAATTAAATCCAGTCTTTGCCAGATTCAAGTTTAACAATGAAATTCAAGGCTCCAGGACAATAGACCAATATGTGACTTCATTGAAACTCTTGGCCAAGGACTGTCTCTTCAAAGACGAAGACGACATGATTCATGATAGAATTGCTTTCAGAGTATTTTCATTAAAGATACGATAAAACATGTCAGCGAAGGTGAGAAGTTGACCTTGGAAAAGGCCATTAACATCAGTCAAAGATATGAATATGCCCAGGAGCAGCTCCAGACCATGTCTGCATCAGGCAGACCATAAGTGCATGCGACAATTTAACAACAGGCCAAGACAAAAGAACTACAGCCAAAGAAGAAATGGACCACGTCTTCCATACGGAGCGTCAACGCGACCTGTGGACACTGCAGATACAAATCACATTCAAGCCAGGACAAGTGCCCTGCAAAAGGAAAGACTTGCAATAAGTGTCATAAACTCAATCACTCTGAGAAAGTCTGTGGATCAAAAACGGTCAGCGTCATTATCAATAAACATCAGAATGAGGATTTATATATTGACAATGTAAAAAGGGATATAGTTGCCAATGGCCAGGCGTATATGGCGATAGAGGTAGGACCTAATTTAGTTTCTACTGATTCTAAATTGGATACTGGTTCTCAAGTTAACATCATACCCTCACATATATTCAAAAAGCTAGGCATTAAGCATTCCCTTCAATCTACATTAAACACATCATCTGCATACGACAGCAAATTATTGAGTACAATGGGTACAGTCAATCTCACATGTAAATGCACTGAATGTGCACATGAACTCGAGTTCTACATTGTTAAAATAAAAGCACCACCTATACTTGGTCTACAGTCTTGTATGGAGTTAGACTTAGTTAAACTTACATACACTGTTCAGACACAGATGTCAAATTTACATTGTAACAAGAGTATGTCCCTCACTAAGGCGGTAGTTCTCAAGGAATATGCCAAGTCTTCAATGGCATAGGTTTTTTCCCAGGGAAATGTACCATACAAATCGACTCCAAGGCTACACCTGTTGCACTTCAAGACAGACTCAAAACTGAAATTGATTGCATGGAAAATGAAAATATCATTGCCCCAGTTACATCACCTACAGCATGGGTAAATTCTATGGTTGTCGTCGAAAAGCAACCGGGTAAACTAAGGGTATATCTCAACCCACAAGATTTTAACAGAGCAATTTTGCGTCCCCATTACCCTATGCGCACATTAGATGATATCCTACCCCAATTATCAGGTGCAAAATACTTCACCAAATTGGATGCAGTCAGGATATTGGGCAATAAAACTGTCATGTGACTCTTCATATTTCACAACTTTCAACACCCCTTACGGCCATTACACTTTCTTGCATCTCCCACTTGGTTTGAAATCATCTCAAGATGAATTCCAAAGGCAGATTGATGAGAGTTTTGAAAGTTTAAGTGGTATCGTTTCGATTTTTGATGATATACTAGTTTTTGGACACACGCGCAACAAACGTGATACAAATTTGAGAAATATTCTCAAGCATTCCCTCGAAAAAGGAATCCGGCTAAATGAGGAAAAACTGGAAGTAGGTGTCACAGAAGTACAGTACTTCAGGCACATTCTGTCAGCAGAGGGTCTCAAACCCGACCCTGCCAAATTGAGAAATGGAACCTCCTCATAACTGCGCGGAGTTAGAAACCATTCTTGGCATGGTTAACTACTTGTCCAAATTTGCCCCAAATTTGGCAGAGGTCACCAGTCTATTAAGACAACTGTTAGCGAAAGACGTCGAGTTTTCATGGGACTCCTCTCAAACAGACGCATTTCAAAAGGTCAAAGACATAATTAGTATAAGCCCTGGACCTGTTCTGTCCTATTTTGACCCTACAAAACCACTGACTTTGCAAGTTGATGTGTCAAAATATGGACTTGGTGCCGCCCTAATGCAAGATATAAGCCCGTGGCTTATGCATCAAAATCCTTAACCACGACTGAAATTAATTATGTTAAGATAGAGAAAGAAATTTTTGCTACACTGTTCGGATGCAAATGGTTCCATCAATATGTATACGCAAGAAAAGTACACGTTCAAACTGACCACCTTCCTCTTGTCTCTATAACGAAAAAGCCCCTCTATGAAGCCCCACCTCGACTACAATGCATGCTTTTGCAACTATAGCATTATGACCTAGAGGTAAAACATTACCAAGGTAAGAACATACCTGTAGTAGACACACTCTCACTGAGTTCTTATCTGATACACACCCTATCTGACAATATAGATATGCATGTGCATATGGTGTTATCAGCATTACCAGTATCTGATCGTAAGAAGGAAGAAATTCAATCTCTCACTGAACAAGACCCCCAGCTGATCATACTGGAACAGGTCATAATTGAAGGTTGGCCTGAAAAGAGGTCAAGCTGTCAATCACAGAAACTTGACTATTGGAATTATAGAGATATGCTTTCAGTTGTAGATGGGTTAATCTTGAAAGGCCACAAAATAGTCAAACTACAAGCCCTCAGGCAGAAAATGCTAGAAACTATACATTCAGGACATTTAGGTATTGAAAAGTGTCTGAAAAGAGCCAGAGATGTTTTGTTTTGGTCAAGAATCTCAGTTGACATTTCTGATTTAGTGTCAAAATGCTCTATCTGCTTAGAGCGCAGAAGTTCGAACCAAAAGGAACCTCTCATTACCCATGACGTCCCTGAATACCCATGGCAAAAAGTCACCACAGACATATTTACATGGGATAATAAAAAGTACATTGTTGTAGTAGATTATTTCAGTCGCTACTTTGAAGTTAAGGCACTCACAAGCTCAAAAAGTTGCACTGTTATCAATCACATGAGAAGCATTTTCATGTGCTGCGGAATACCGGAAGTCATTGTCAGCACAGGGCCCCAAGTGGCCGAGTGGTCTAAAGCACTCACTGTTACGGATCACTGCCATCTCACCTCTGTCTGCGTGGGTTCAAGTCTTAGGCTCGGCTAACGTGGGTACGTGAGAAAGCTTGCCAGTAGCTTCTCGTGGGTCGGTGGTTCTTCCCGGGATTTTCCAGGGTTCTTCCACCACCAGTTATACTGGCCGCCATGTATAGCATGTCTTGTGCTGAAAAATGGCGTTAAACCCTACAACAACAACAACAACAACAACACTGTCAGCACCAATCAAACATGCTATTCTTCCCGCGAGTTCACCAGCTTCGTGAAAGAATGGGACTTTAAACACATTACATCAAGTCCCACATACCCTCAGTTGAATGGCCTAGCAGAGAAAACAGTTCAAACTGTAAAGAAAATTCTCTCAAAAGCAAAGGCTGACGGCAGAGAACCACTTATAGGCATATTAGAGTATCGAGCCACTGCTCTTGATATCGGGTTCTCACCAGCAGAATTGTTGATGGAGAGACAGCTCAGATCAATTCTCCCAACAACCTGCAAAAACTTAATTCCTAAAACTCCCATCGCCGCTGAGGTCAAAAAGAAAATTACACTTCATAAGAAGAAAACAAAGAATTATTATGATAAAAGTGCAAAACCACTAAAACCACTTAAGGAAGGGGAATCAGCCCAAGTTCAATTGAAAGGTCAAAACTGGAAACCTGACGTTGTAATAAGAAAACACGGCGAAAGGTCATACACAGTTTGCACCAAAGATGGTACCATTTATCGTCGCAATTGACGTCAGCTCATGAAAACTAATCAAACACCCCCCCCACAATGTAATATCAATGTGCCCTTCTCTAGATTGAAAACACATTGTGTACAGCTGTATCACACCCCGCAAAATGCCAGTAAATCAGTTTCAGAATCAATGGAATCTCAATATTTCAGCCAAAATACACATGAGCCTGACGCAACAATCCCACAAGACTGTCAGCAAAGCGGATACTACACACGTTCTGGAAGGCTAGTAAAACCAAAGATAATAGTGTCATTGTAATATCAGTTCCTAAAACCTGGACATATCCTGGATGAGAAACAGTTGTGAAATCCTGCACTCACAGATAAGAGAGACTCAGCTAATAGAACAGTCATTAGTGTAGCACAATGTATGGTTTTGTTGATAAATACAGACGGTGATTCAAGATAAGGACCAGCAGTGTACATTAAATTGCAATCAAACAAGCAACAGGATCTTTAAAAATGTACAATGTATTCTCAGTCTGTCTCAGAGATTTATTTGTTGATCATTGTAATCATTGCTATCAAAAACGCGCTTGATTTTGATATATTAGTTATAAAGGCTCATGATTCATTTAGACAATTTGTTAAAAGTTTTATTAAAACTTTTTCTTTGTAAGAAGAGAGATGTAACATTATACATGTGTAACTGACCAATCAGAACCCTCTGTGCACGAGTCATTGTTTCACTGGTACTATCTACAGGCATCTGCCTCTATGATACCACTCTGTGTTAAGACCTCACAGTAGTCACTTGTATATATTAAAGTTATTGACAGAACACGGTGTCTCATCTCATGTTTAACACAATAACACAACAAGATCAAAAACATTTACTGCATTTAACATGATTGGCAGTTACATTTCTCTTTATAAAGAGTTTATTTTTTTTCTCCCCTTGACAATGAACTTGAGATGGGATATAGCATTTAGCCCATTAATTTCTGTGTTCATTCATTTATTCTTTCACTTTACTCTCAATATCTTCGACCTTATTTCACCAGTACTCATGAAAATTGGTATGTAGATCTCACTGAATGTAAGTCACCAGCTGTTTAGATCATCCTTTGCTTAATACAGTGCATATTGGGATTTATTAGTCTAACTCTTCTATCCAGACTGGGAGATGTTGTGCATAAAACAAATGTAGCAAGGTTTCTTCTTCAAATACATTACCCAATCATAATACCTTAAGAAGATTACTTTTACAAATCCAACCCTCCCAGTATAAAACATTTTAGCTAAAAGATAAACATTATCTGCCCACCTAAATAGCTGTTAGATAGAGTGATCTCCATAAGATAAAGGGACTGGCATCACATCCCATGAATACAGCAGTTACTACTTCCACTCATGCCAAGTCATATGCTCTCTACAGACAAAGAGGCCTCATAATCCAATAGCAGTACTCTGAAAGTTTCTACCATGATGGAAATTGGAGGAGTCCTTTCTTCAAAGGGAAGTGTACTCCATCTAGTATTTCCAACTTTTCTGTCTTTCTTCAGGGACAAAGTTCTGTCGTTTCAGTATCATCACTGCTCTCATCACACACTTAGGCACTCTTTTTATATGTGCCCACGTGGGCTGCTATTGTGTCCCTCACATTGCTGTTGCTATATATAAATATAAGCAGGTCTGGTGTATGATACAGAAAAATCCTGTAATACTGCTGTATAATTTTCACTATAGTCAGCTACATTGGTTTCATTGATATTTATGTAATAGGAATCAACAAGTCTCAATGAGAAATATCCACTCTGCTGCCAGTTATATAAGGCATGGTGTTCCACAAGGCTCTGTACTATGTCCCCTTCTCTTTCTTTTATTTATCAATCACCTTCCACTCTGTACTCAACATACAAATACTGACATTTTTGCAGATAATGCAACAATTTCTTCATCAAGTAGCATGTTTATACCCTGGAATGCAAACTAAGTTCAGACCATACATCAATTTGAGAAGTGCTCAAACAAAATAAGATGGCAACAAGTGAATCTAAAACAAAATGCATGCTTATGGAACATCTAAAAAACTTCCAAAATTGAAGAAGAAAGACATATCGCTGTACTTTAATAATAAGGCAGTCAAAATGTAAACAATGAATAGGAGAAATTTTTGTCAGAAGTCTTAAGTGGGTAAAACAAGTAGAAAATGTGAGTAGGTAACTTGCATCTAAAATTTCATTGCTTAGTAGAATTTAAGAAAGTAACTGACAAAGGACTCCAGAATCCCTTACTATAACGCTGATATACTTCCCACTGGTGCCTATTGTTCAACAATATGGGAAATTGTAATAGTTCCCAACTAGACAGAATTCACCAACTTCAAAACGAGAAGCTTATCTGATTCTTGAAATCCCCTTTGATGTATCACATAATTAAAATGGTTAAAAATAGACAAGAGAATACATTTTCCAAAAGCAGTTCTGTTATTTAAATGTGTCAAAGGAGACGTTCCAGAGTACATGACTATTTTATTCTACAAAACGTCTTCTCCCTATAATCTTAGATTGAATTGTAACAACAATTTAGAATGTTGGAAAACTGCAACTGAAACCATGTTACATGTGTAACTTGCTCTAGATATCAATCTAAGAACACCTGTCAAATCTGCCCAGTGTGGACTGAATGTCAATGGGCTGCTGTTCATGAGGAACCTAAAGGAAAGGTGCAGAAGTGCACATTGAGGGAAACGATGCCATGCAGATGTGGCTCCAGACCAGGTTTTGCTTTCCAAGGAATATAACGTTCTACATGGTTCATCAGTCACGAAGTTATAAGAAATGATGCCCTGAGACAGCTCCGGCTCCTCCTTCACCACCATAGCAGGATAAACCTTTATTGGCAGTACCAATAGGCAGTTTATCACACAGGTTCAACATATTATCTGCTGGAAAGTGAGATACAGAGCAAATGAAACAACCTCAGTTACTATCTCATACATCAGATTTACAGACCGGTTATGTGGATCAAATATCCTATACACAATCCCAAACTCAGAATTGTGAGGCCCCGAGTGGCCGAAAGCACTCACCGTTACGGATCACTGCCATCTCACCTCTGTCTGCGTGGGTTTGAGTCTGGGGTTTGGCCAATGTGGTTATGTGAGAAAGCTTGCCAGTAGCTTTTCGTGGGTCGCTGGTTCTTTCCGGGGTTTTCCCGGGTTCTTCCTCCACCATTTATACTGGCCGCCATGTATAGCATATCTTGTGCTGAAAAATGGCGTTAAGCCCTACAACAACAACAACAACAACAAGCTCAGAATTTGACAACGCCATGCCAACAAGATAGCCCTGTTCCATTACGACCAGAATCTGCCATATGGTTCTGACCCAATCGGTCATGGCCATTATCGATCATCCAGTATCAGCCAACAGAAAAATGACATTTGTCCAGTTTGCTGAACACAGTTTATACAGGGACTCTTGCGGTTAAGTCTAACCTGCATTGTGCTATATGGCACTCCCTGCAAATGATACACAGCTTAGTGCCTCAATATGCAAGGAATGTCACTTCACTTTATTCTCAAGCCTTTGTCAATGAATGGGGGCCTTTACTTAGCAACCGCTTGGAAATCACCATATCTAACTCAAGGAATTCTGTGCGCATGGTGAACCACCATCATTGGCATTCTTCTCAGCTAATTCGTCTGTAACACAAAAATCATCGGTGTCACCAACCTTAACCAAAGATTAAGAAACGTGCTCTCAAGCCCCGTTCTTAATTATTAGATCTTACAATGACCTGTAAATACTCAGCCTTCTGGGTCTCAACTGAGTAAGTTTTCTGCTTACTTCCAGAGTTATGCCCACCTCCTCCTTCTCCATCTGGTCTAAAGTTCCAGCTTTAGTTGATTTATTAACCAAAAAGGAAGAACCAACTCTCAAATTACTTCAGCAGTCTGGCAGAATTACAGATCTTTTGGGCTGTTTACATCATCAATTACAGGACTCTCTTTTTCGCAAAGATGCCTTTCTTCGAATTTTAGTCAGCTGTTGTATAAGACAGACACTCCAGTTCTCCAGATCCAGCAGTCGACTGAGACACTGCAGCTTTGGCAATGACAAAGTCATACTGTGTAGGCATGGATTTGATGTGTTTTAACAACACACAGCAATTGATACGCAGCTTAATGGCCGTGTGCTCTAGATTAGATCTGGTATCTTTTTATCATATCCCACACCAAGTCCCACAGGACATGCATGGGAGTCTGTTTCCAGAATGGCTGCATCTTAAACAGAGGTGCCTAACATACCCTGGCCAATGCCATAACAGCAGCTATGAATGTACAACTGGTGGAACAAGATGAAATACTCGCTACCTCTACCTTTCTTAAAGATCGCCATGAGGCCAAGTTACGTTTTCAACCTTTATCATGTAATCTCTTTAATGGTCAGGTTGACGAAATCTGCAAATAAGCTATTAAGGAGACCAATTTTCCTCCCTCAGAGTCTCAGCTCTAGCAGGGGGATTTTCAGGGAAATCAACAAAAAGATCATAAGGATACCCCTAGGACATATGCCAATTTGAAGCAGCCCTGCAGAATCTATAACCGTCGAAAATCGGTTCTTCGAAACAAAAGTGGACAAGAGACATAGAGGTGATTGTTTTCGCCAGCATTTCTCTCCACAACAGACTCATTATTTCAAAAAAATACATCATCTTCACACTTCCCTTATCTCAGATCCCAGTATTTGGAAGGCTACAATTTTTCTCAGCTGAATGGGAAAGGTTTTGCCACAACGATCTTTGGACCCGAAATGTAGTTTCCGAGTGACTCAGTATTACATTCAGTGCACCTCCTCCTTTGTCGATGGTTCCTGTTTTCATTGCCAAGAATAGGCTCTCATTCATGGATCTTTTATCTCAGTGATATTTCATCACAAGAAGCTCCTCAAAATCTGGTGAGAACAATAGCCATTGAGCAACATGTTGCCCTCCCAGATTACTTGACAGCTTCATGACTTCCACTGGATTTGCAGTAGTTAAAAATTGTTCCCTTGATGCCGCTCCCCAACATATGGACTATATTTTCCAGTCTGGTTATCTAGAAGCTGCCTCATATATCTTAGATGACTGGAGATGGCCTCTTTGGGTAAGGGGACTTGAACATTACAACAATGCATAGAACAACTGAATTCATCAACTGGACTTGAACAACATAAAAATGCATGGACTCACTGAATTCATCAGCTGGACTGGAACAATAGAAACATGCACAGACTAAATGAATTCATCAACTAGACTGGAATAATGCAAACATGCACAGTCCGACTGAATTCATCAATTGGACTTGAACAATATAAAAATGCACAGTCTGACTGAATTCATTAGATAGACTGGAACATTACATAAATGCACAGACCAACTAAATTTATCAACTGGACTTTAACAATGCAACATGCACAGACCGACTGAATTCATCCTCTGGACTGGAACAATACAAAAATGCAGACTAACTGAATTTATTAACTTGACTGGAACAATACAAAAATGCAGAAACTAACTGAATTCATCCTCTGGACTGTATTAGTCCTCATGTGGCCCTCTTGGTGATTTGAGTTTGAGACCCCTGCTTTAAGTATGCATTTTAAGCTTCAGTGAATTTATATTCTTTGGGGGATGGGCATTCTGTTTTGCTTTTTAAGTTAATGGAACTCTTTATTACTTGTTCTAAAAAGAGTCATCATCCCTGACAAAAATGTTACAGTGACCAATGTGAGCACTATACTATATGACTGATGTATTAGCAAGAATCAAGCCTATAACCCAATAGTAGTACCATTGTCAGTTATAGTGGCCATCTTCTCCAATATTCACTGTCTATTATTTGCTAGGATTACAGCTGTAACTGATAGCAGTACAACTGTAAGCTATAAGTAGCCAACTTCTCCATTATTCACTGCACTGAAGTCAATTTGTAGCCAGGATTACATCTGTAAAAATTCTGTAAAAGTGTTGATCATCAGAGGAAACAGAATCACTGTTTACTACTTTTATAATATAATTTATTGTCCCTGTCTTTTAAAGGAAAGCAGGGGACATAATTTCATCAGTCCCTTTATCCATCACAATGGTTAAGGCATGACACTTGGTATTCTTATACATGTATATCATCACCAGAAGGTATTTACAACACTGAGATTACTATCTTCATATAGGAAGGTGTTTTATGTCCCACACTGGGATAACTATCTTAATATAGGAAGGTGTTTTATGTACTATACTGGGATTACTATCTTCATATAGGAAGGTGTTTTATGTACCACACTGGGATAACTATCTTAATATAGGAAGGTGATTTATGTACCACACTGGGATAATTATCTTAATATAGGAAGGTGTTTTATATACTACACTGGGATAACTATTTTCGTATAGGAAGGTGTTTTATATACTACACTAGGATTACTATCTTCATATAGGAAGGTATTTTATGTACGACACTGGGATTACTATTTTCATAGAGTAAGGTGTTTTTTGTTCCAAACTGGGATTACTATCTTCATACTGAGTATGTAAAATATGTTAATATGTTTAGAGAAGACCATGGTCTGCAAGTCAACACTTGATGCATTACAAATCTACCTTATTTTAATCTCTATCATTTTGTTCTGTGATTTCAGCTCCAAAGATAAAAAAATATCAGACTGAATTGTCTCTACCCCATAATGGAACATCCTATGTATCAACAGAATCTTCTTCTGTGACCTACATCCCAAGGTCAAAGAGGTGAACTAATTTTGCTAAATAAGTTGTCAGTACCCTGTAATTAGATATCTCAAGTATTAAAAATCCATCAGAGGGTACAGGAAAGCATTGTGCAAAAAATCAAACAACTGACATCTATACACGACATCACCTGTTAAAAAACATACTGATACTGGCCGAACACTTTGTAAACACCTACTGCATGGATGTCTATTGGCCATCTACATTTTGATATTAGATTACACTAATTGTCCATACCATTTTCACTTTGGCAGTAGGTGAATTAAAAACTTTAACCCAAACCTAATTGCTGCTCTTGCTGCCATTGCTGTCAGAAATAGTGACTGCTATATTATTAACATTGGCTTGAAAAATAGGGTGGGGGATGGATGGAACAATAGTAAATCATATGATTAGCATCTTTAAGCCCCAGTTCAATCCCAGGTGGGCAAGGCATGTACAACATTGAGTAATTGCTTACCTGAAGTCAGTATTTTACTTTTGAATTCACCACTTTCCTCCATCGTAACAACTACATCACACTATGATCTCTGCCACTGAGAAAACTGAACATGTATAATAAAATTGTCTTGGAATTGGCAATACAATTGGTACACTAACTTGATGACAAGGCTGTCTTGGAATGGGCAACAAATTGGACACTGACTTAATGACAAAGCTGTCTTGGAATGGGCAACACAAATTGTACACTGATTTAATGACAAGGCTGTCTTGGAATGGGCAATACAGATTGTACACGTACTTAATGACAAAGCTGACTTGGAAATGGGCAACACAAATTGTACACTGACTTGATGACAAAGCTGACTTGGAATTGGGCAATACAAATGGTTCATATTTATGATGAAAATGTCTGCACTATCCATGAAATCAACACAAAACTAAAATTACATATGCTGTAAATTGTGTGTACATTTGTGCAAAGAAATAGAAAAAATCTACAACTAAATTCAAAATAATAATGAAAGCAATTACATAGTTCATTGAGAGCTAAAGCATTTATTTTAGTACTATAGAATTGCACTAAAAGTTAATACAAAGTGTACCTTTCCAAAGAATGGTTTGTGTATCACAGTGCAAGACAATATACATAAAACATAAACAAATCATACTTCATTTGTATCACAGTATTTTCAAGAAGACTGTCCACATATTTCTATCAAATCATCATTAGAAAATAACTGCACAATATCACAACTGTCTACTTGTAAAATGAAATAAACTTCACAATATAGAAATATATACATAATGTTACAAAAGTATAGTAAAGTTTAAATGGTAAAGAGATAACAATGGTTCATGGGTGGAAACAATTACTGCTGACAAGAGAACTGAACTGACCGACATTGTCACATCATACAAGTAATTTAACTAGGACTAAATTCAGTACAGATTTACACTGTGTTTTATAAAGTAAAAGAACCATTTTGTTCAGCTTTTATTCCATTTATTTAAAATAAAACTAGTAAAATCACCAAATTTTCTTACTTTAAATACGGCATAAAAATGCCCCCTAAAAATAAATAAATTTAGAGTTTTTTATGTTTTTTTTAACAAAAGAACATTTTCTTGAAATTTGCCATCGACTTTAAAGCATTCTCTTTCAACATCACAGTTCAAGATCCATAATGATTTTATGAACACATGAATAGTATTTTTACCAGATGAAAACAGTTTCATCAGTTACAGTGAACCTGATGTATAGTTGATCTGATCCAGAAGAGACTGATATTTTCAACTTTTTAAAAAACCTGTTCTTGTAATCCAAAGATGCACTGATATCCATTTAATGTCCGTTTTTGCATACGTAACAACATTACAAATTTCTAAATTTGTAAGACTTTAAGAGAAACAGATTTCTTCCTGATCTCCTATATTTGTATTGGCTTTCTTTGATGCTTGTTTCCATGGAGTGAACTTAACTGTTCCAAAGTTGCATTTAACCTACACAGCCTATCAAATCTGAAGCTCTTGTAAACATTACCTGCATGCCCTAGTGCACATGCAGTTCTCGTAAACCTTGGTGGAAGCAAAATGTCTCCCAATGGCCATCCCTGGAATGGAGTTTATGCATACAGAAAAAGAACAAATAACTTTATGTTCTTTCAACTTTTATCTTTAACCCTTACTTTTTCTGTTTCGACAAAAAAGTTTTTATGTTTTGGACAACAGATCTTTTAGAATGAGCTTTGTGGCAGATATGTAGAACTGAAATGAGACATGATCGAGTATGGAGAAATGTAAAACAAATGGGTCAGAGAGCAAGAGAAATTGAGAGAAAGCAAGAGAAAAGGAGATAAAGTGAGTGAAATGAAGATGTGAAAGAAAGAATTCTCCACAATTCAGCCATGAACAACTGATGTGGGGAGTGAGTAGGAAGGACAATGAAGAGATGTGGAAGAAAAGGATAGATGAGGAATGATTAGCAGATGGTAAGAGATGGAAAAGAAGAAATAAAATAGTAACACAGGATAGGGTGGAGAGAAATGTACAAGAAATTGGTAAGAGAGATTGAAATTCAAGGAGACAAAGAGAAATAGGCAAAAGATGGGAATAAGAACGTATGGAAGAGAATGGAAAGAGGAAAGAACAAAGGAGGAAACAACTATAAATGTGTTCATATGACATCGATGTCCCAACCAATATAATGCAATATAGGGGTGTAGTTTTGAATCAAAAAGGGCCATAGCTCCATATAATTTTGGCAGAAAATGGATAAAATCAAATATAACCTAGAACTTTTTAACGTAAAGCCTTGGATCAAATTTTGTCTTGTTTGACCCCATAAAGATGAAATAACTGTTCACGAATTATGCATTTGCCTGGAAGATCCAACAAAAATACGACTGACCTAATTTCAAACTAACAAACACACCTGTGTAAACTGTAGTTATCCATATATGACAGTGTAGGTCAAACACAACTGTGGAAAAAGCAATGCACAGCCAATGGAACTAGTGTCAAGAGATCAATGAAAATGGAGGTGATTATGAAGCAAACTTTTAATACAAGGTTTTAAAGTTTTGGAAATCTGAAATTGAGTAATGTATATCAGTAAGAACTTTTATGACATTATTCATCGATGGACTAAAATGGAGTTTTGTATGACAGCATTCATTGATGGACTGAAATGGAGTTATATATAACAATGAGAACTTTAATGACAGTATTCATTGATGGACTGAAATGGAGTTATTTATACCAACAAAAAGTTTAATGACAGTATTCATCGATGGACTGAAATTGAGTTATTTGTACCAATAAGAACTCTAATGACAGTATTCATTGATTGACTGAAATCAAGTTATGTATACCAATAAGTACTCTAATGACAGTATTCATTGATGGACTGAAATAGAGTTATGTATACCAATAAGAACTTTAATGACAGTATTCATTGATGGACTGAAATAGAGTTATGTATACCAATAAGAACTTTAATGACAGTATTCATTGATGGACTAAAATGGAGTTATATGTATCAATAAGAACTTTAATGACAGTTTCATTGATGGACTGAAATGGAGTTATATATACCAATAGGAACTTTAATGACAGTATTCATCTATGGACTGAAATGGAGTTATGTATGCCAATAAAAACTTTAATGACAGTATTCATCTATGGACCAAATGAACATATTCTTAAAAAAATGTTGCTATGCTTATTTATCCTTTATTTCTCTCTCTCTCTCTCTTTATTGGTCTGCAAATGAACTGGAAAAACACACTTTTATTTTCATTGCCTTTTAAAATTGCAAAATATACAATATATACTTGCTTATGAGTTAAGTCCAACTGCACAGACACAGATCTGCCAATGCATAATGAGCAGGCATATCTGACTCCATGCAGTTTATTAAGAATAATCAGCAAAACAAATAAAACAGACCCTTACTTGATAGCACATTATGCAATGGAAGATCAGGATCTATGTTGCTTGCTATATGAGTGACTATGTAGGGTAGTAAAGTGAAGATGAAATGTCTGCAGTAATTGTTTGGTGTTGATGATGTATTTCTAATATTTATTTTTTTCTCAGGAATGTCCACATTTGGTTCTCAACTGATAAAAGTTGTAACAATTTTATGGACATATTACATAATGAAATTGCAAAACAATATTTCTACACATATCCTACTCATGATTGCCATGTGTTTACAAATGAAGCTTAGATTTTTATGTACATAGAATTATTGAAAGCATAGACTTTTATATACACAGAATTATTGAAAGCATCAACTTTTAAATAGTCAGAATTTTTGAAAGCATAGACTTTTAAATACACAGAATTATTGAATGCAAAGATTTTTAAATAGAAAGAATTATTGAAAGCATAGATTTTTAAATAGACAGAATTTTTGAAAGCATAGACTTTTAAATACACTGAATTATTGAAAGCACTGACTTATAAATACATAGACTTATTGAAAGCATAGATTTTTAAATACATAGAATCATTGAAAGCATAAACTTTTAAATACAAAGAATTATTGAAAGCATTGACTTTTATATACATAGAATCATGGAAGTTATAGGTACTTATTTTTAAAATCTGTGAGGGTTATATGTTTATTTCATTAGGCATTTATTGTTAGGGAAATTTTTGGATATAAAATAATTTCCAAAGTTTTGATATTTACACTTAGCAATTAATTTTAATATATTATTATTATTTCTTTCTGTTGGTTTTAACTGCATTTTTAACACAGAAACCATCTTATAAAAGCTTAAGTCTACTGTTCAACTTAACAACATCAACTAAATCTGGATTTTAAACTCTGACAATGGGTATATCTTCATGTACTGGTTGACTGATTTTATCAAATACTCAATGGACTGGTTGGGTGTATTGGTTGACTGATTTTATAGATACTCAAATACTCAATGGACTGGTTGGGTGTATTGGTTGACTGATTTTATAGATACTCAAATACTCAATGGACTGGTTGGGTGTATTGGTTGACTGATTTTATAGATACTCAAATACTCAATGGACTGGTTGGGTGTATTGGTTGACTGATTTTATAGATACTCAAATACTCAATGGACTGGTTGGGTGTATTGGTTGACTGATCAAATACTCAATGGACTGGTTGGGTGTAGACTCTCAAATACTTGAATATGATCAAATATTGGAATATATATATATATATATATATATATATATATATATATATATATATATATATATATATATATATAAGCAAGACCCAATATAAAGATGTGCTATAAAGAATTGTTCTTCCTTTAAAGGAAATAAATCAAATACTGTAAAATACAATAAAGGCGCATGTACATACTTGTCTTTTACATTAATGAAGGTCAAATACAAATCTCCAAAATATGAAGAACAGAGAGCTGATGCTTTTAACATATAAAATGAAACTTCATGAAATATTTCAGTAAACAACAACATCCAGCTATAAAAAAATAACAAATGGACACTTTTTCTCTATTAGACAAGAAGAATTTCAAACAAATGAGATGTACTTTAATATTTTCATATATTACAAATATGCTTATATTTGCTACAGAAGGCATACATGTACATATATTTTTCTGGTTTATTTTTACATAGGTACCTGTTATCCTGATTTTACTGCAATTTCTTTGTTCCTGGGATAAAATGAGATGGTTATATACAATACAGCATATGCATAGAAAATTCTTTCTTAACAACTATAATTTTCTTTATTTCATAAATCACCTGGCAGTGGACAAAATAAGCAGAATTATAATACTTCATTAATTAAAATAAATTTAAAAATTAAATCATCAACAATCAACTAAATTTAATTGAATCTCTAATATATTCTTTCATAAAATAACATATATGCCTGTGCATGTTTGACAGTGGCTTCTGTTACTTTGCTAACATGACTATCACTGATGTGGAACCACTGGCCTGGTGGTACCATGATCTCACTAACATTATCTTCTTCCGTCTCTTCTTCCATCTTATCACCCATTTTGAGGACACTCTCTGTGTACTGGTCAAGGTATTCCTTAACAGAAACCTGATGGGTACTGAGGAAGTTGGTCAGGGTGTCAATATTGGGCCGGACTTTAACATATGCTGTGTAGTGGCCACTCCTCAAACTTCCTCTGTGCTCAACCAATCCGTAAAGAGAATACAAGATTTTCTTCTGGCCTTGTTTTACATTCTGCAAGAAGAAACAGCCAGAGCTGAAAATCCTACTTTTAAAATTAAAGGTTACAAGAATTTATGAAACGATAAACGAACAAATAAGTAGGAATGTGAAAAGATTTTTATGTTTATATGCATATTGTATGAGAGTGATATCATTCTGAAAAAAAAAGAAATCTGCAGAGTTAAATCATTTGTGTTCCACCAGGCAAAACCTCTGAAAGGATAAATGATATAAACCCAAAATTGGGATTTCCTTGTCTCAGTGCCAACTCAAACAGAGCCTCCGATAGTCTTGCCATGCTTGTACATGTAAGACAAAAATGCACAGCATTTGCCTAGGTCAAGTCATATTGGTAAACTCAGGCAAAGGTTCTGACCAAAATGTCTATGTACCAAATACAAATGATTGATTATCAAAATGCAACAATTATTTAAGTGACTCAAATATTTAAACATCTAAATATGCATAAAAACCCCACATAAATTGGTTTTTACTTCAACATGCTAACAGGTTACTAGCAAAAAAAGAATGCATGGGAATGTATGTAAATGAACATTTCAAAATGCCTCTGCTGTACATGCAGTGAGGACATAAAAAGCCACAACCCTTACTTACCTGGCAAAGAGCACTACAATATGGAGCCAGATCCAGGACAAAAGGAAAATCCACATGGCAGTCCAGCTTGTTGATGTTCTTGATTTCATACTACAATCACAAAATGATACAGGCATTGCTTAGAAACTGCCAAATAAACAAGAACTCGGCTGAACACAATGTCTTGCCTTTGCATAACTTATAACTTTGAGCTGATAATGCCAAATCCACCAGCCCAGCACTAATATATATATTTTGTTAAACACAAAATTTTAGCACCAATAAATTCATGGCAATTCAGTAAACTGCACATCTTTTAAATCTTTAATTTTTGTCATTTTCTCACTGGCAATACACAAATTGAAGAAGTAGAAGACATATTCAATCAACTTAGATATAGCCGACTTGTCAGCAAACACCCCCTCTCTTAATACGAAGCTGTATTGACGGTCTGAATCTCATATGTGATACTAACACTATTGTCTGAGTCTCAAGTGCAATACTCTATTGTCTGAGTCTCAAGTGTAATAAACTATTGTCTGAATCTCAAGTGTGATAAACTATTGTCTGAGTCTTAAGTGAAATTTACACAACACGATTCATATATAATGGCCTTATACATAACAGGCCTCTGACCACACAACAGGAATGTTACAAACTACCTCAAAATAAGAGCAAGGTTTACCAGCTTTAATCACCTCATATGCAGTACAGAAAATACATGTATTGTGCATAAACCATTTTTCTTCTTTTGTAGCCTTTTGATGTTGAGATGAATAGGCTGTTTCTATACCCCAAATGCATGTCGAGATGAATAGTCTATTTCCATATCCCAAATGGATGTCAAGATGAATAGGCTTTTTCCATACCCCAAAAGCATGTCGAGATGAATTGGCTTTTTCTGTTCCCCAAATGCAAGTCATTCACACAGTTTGCACCAGGTCTGTGATATAGAACTGTTATTTATGAATAAACAATTTCTTTTCTTTCAGTCTGTGATCTGGATTGTTGACCTTTTGACCCCCCCAAAATAATAATATTCTTTCTTCATCAAGAAGAACTTTCCTGTTAACTAACACTGGTAAGTGTTGCATAACTTATGCTATCATGTGAAAAAAGAAAAGTTAATGGACAGATGCATGGACATTCAGGGTCTGCCAAAAGCATGTGTATAATTCTGGACCTTTTGAACCTCTCCAAGAAACCTAAGAAATGGATACCAAGTTTGGTGAATTTATATTTAGGAGTTTGAGTGGAGATAAAGTGATAGAATGATTAATGGACAGAAAAAGGATTTGAAAATATTTCCACTGCCTTTTCGAGTCAGTAACTTACCTGTTCAAAGCGTTTCAAATGCAGGGTCAGTACAGCTGGTGGCTGGATTATTAGGTACTTCTTGCTGGCATCGGAGTAGACTGTTTTTATCTCTGTATGAAAATTATTAAGAACATCTTAGATCCAATTTTGAATAACCTGATTAAATTAATTCTTTTCAAAAATTATCTGGCATATAGTTTTGGAATTTTTTTCTCCAAATGTTAGCATGTAGTAGGTAGCAAGAGCAGCATGTTTGCATATAATTGTAATCCTCATGCTATTCAATTATTTACAACAACATTTTCCTGACAACATAAGCATGGAGTTTGTATACATTTCAACCCCATATCCCTCTGCCCTTTTCATCAAGGTGAAGAGTTGAAAAGTACTGGAGTATGGTGCACATCTACAAACATTTCCAAATATATCCCATGGGTACATCACACAAAATTGTTGCCAACCCGCTGGTCCAATGCCAGCTAATTTCACAGCATACTGGTGCAAAAAATGAGTAGCCCATCTGTCTGTTGAAATTTTTTTGGCATCTCAAGTAAATTTATCTTTTAACAATATTAAAAGAAATATTTTTAAAAAAGTAAAAAAATAAACAGAGAATTCTTTCTAAGAACTACTCATAAATTTTGGTGATATGAGATGATAAATAACTTGTGTTTAATCTGTGTTCACTAAATTCTTACAACTCCAAATAAAGTCTCTTCTGCTTCTATGTGATGTTTCATGACACCTACTACTTCCAATTCCCTAACTGAACATGTTGAGGTATGCTTTGATGCCAACAGAGGCTAAAAGACCAAATAAAAACAAAGGAAAAGAAAACTATTCAAAAGTAATAGAATACTGTGAAACAAAAATTATAGTTAAGTTACATAATTCACTTGGAATATGTAAACAGAATGCATGCCAAGACCACAATAATATTAGAGTTTCTTCACCTCAAGATCGCGAATGATATCTGCGAATGTAGCTCAATGAATTCATGTGAGCATCTCTAAATGTTGCTAAAACTACCAATTGTGTTTTGCACATCAATGATTTCAACACCATTTGTAACAACATACAGAACAACATACAGAACAACACTACTCATTTGATATATCCTGAAACAGAGTGGTCTGTGTACATGTAAACAGCCATGTTGCCACTGGAATTACAGAAATGTTCATTTTTTATGTAGGACTAAACAGTTATGGGAGCCATTGTGTGCCACAGGTACACAAACATGGTCTACTCATTAGACAAATTATAACACAAACATATGTGAAATAATGATGTAAATTAGTTTCAAGAAAACTAGATGATGCAGATGATGTTTGAATTAGGTAAATGTATCAACAATTCAAGACACTGATGTCAACTACAAACATAGATATCATTCATGATGCTGAGCTGAACGAACTATAAGCTGCAATCTGCAAATGTGGATGCATTTGATACAGTTCCAGTTCCTGCAATCTACTGCTGAAACGTAGCTTTCTACGGACCCCCAATTTCATGAGCAGCTGTACGTTCGAAGGCTGGGTCTAGTACTTGTAACTGTCCTCAAATGACAAGTCAATGGAAGAGGATCCTGCTTTTTATTCAGAATATATTAAGGCTTGCCATCAATGGCTAAATTATGATGCCTTAACTCTAAATAAGTTATGTATTGACCTACATCAGCTGGACAGTGAGCATCATTGTACTGGACAGTATAGTGGCCATGTTGTGCTGAATTTAATAAACTGTAATAAATTTTATATATGATATCAATATCCTATTTCAAGTTCCATGTTTCAATATATATAGGACCTTAGTAAGGGCTGATATATATATATAAGTATATAAGTATATTCATATATATATATATTCATGTCTACCTGAATTTATCATTGAGTCACTAACTACACTGTCGGATGAAATGTAGGACCAGCTGCTTACAGAAAGGACCATTAGTATTTTCAGGTTACTGGGCCTGTGGGATTACAGAATCTTTTCGCAGGTTTCACACACTGCATGGGTATCAAGTCTCTATATCCCGTGGGTATCAAGCCTCTATATCCCATGGGTATCAAGCCTCTATATCCCATGGGTATCAAGCCTCTATATCCCATGGGTATCAAGCCTCTATATCCCATGGGTATCAAGTCTCTATATCCCATGGGTATCAAGCCTCTATATCCCAGGGGTATCAAGTCTCTATATCCCATGGGTATCAAGCCTCTATATCCCAGGGGTATCAAGTCTCTATACCCCATGAGTATCAAGCCTCTATATCCCATGGGTATCAAGCCTCTATATCCCATGGGTATCAAGTCTCTATATCCCATGGGTATCAAGTCTCTATATCCCATGGGTATCAAGCCTCTATATCCCATGGGTATCAAGTCTCTATATCCCATGGGTATCAAGTCTCTATATCCCATATTTATTGAGTCTCCATATCCCATAAGTATCAGATCCCTATATCTCACTATCATCAGGTCTCAGTGTTATTGATATAAGATAATGTGAAGGGACTTTATGTATGTACATGCACACCAACACATACATGCATAGATAGGTCAAGATTGCAAAGTCCCATGTTGTTTTCCAAAAATTACAATAAAGACGAAAGCATTAAAAAACTGTCCAGATTTCTAAACTTTTTTACACACCCTTCCAACTACCACCCACTCCCACCCCACCTCCATGTGTGCCATTCAAGACTATAATCCTTCAGTGTCATTTAATTATCCCCTGAAACTTCATACCAACATCATACCAAAATATATCACCCTCATTGACTTGGTGTACATGGTGTTTAGGTTACAAGGCAAAGTGATTATTGCCTCTTAAAATGTAACCGTTGACACCATCCCCACCTCTCTTAGAAGACTGCATCCAGGATCTCATACCATCACTGTCCCCTACTCACTGGGAATGGGGTAAAGATAACAGAAGTACATATATATATAATAACTGGGGATAGGGTAACGATAAAAGAAGTACATATATAATAACTGGGAACGGGGTAAGAATAAAAGATGTACATATGAAAACAGGGGATGGGATAAGGATAAAAGAAGTACATATTTCTGGGAAGGACTAAGGATAAAAGAAGTACATATAAAACAGGGGATGGGGTTAGGATAAAAGAAGTACATAAAGAGAAGAAACAAAAGAGCTGGGAGAAAAATGCTTACCTGTATTAGGATTTAACTTCTTCTTAAGCTTGGTGCAATTCTTGCAGCCAAACTTATTGTTTCCAGTCAAAAGTTCTGGAGAAGTGAACAGACTGAGACAAGACTCAAGTGAGCATTCACTGGAAGTTGAGTGATATCTTGGTGCTAGAGTCAAGACAGATTTTCTCTGCCCCTCTCTCCAGATCTCTTTACGTGGCCTAACTGGATGTGGATCGTCAAACTCTGATGGTTTCATGTACTGCATGTTGAATGAAATAGATACATCTTCATCATATCCAGCTTTAAGTGGAATTTCGTTGTTTCCCACAGTGGCAGAGTCCATACTTCCAGTTCCTTGTGTAGATATTCCTGTATCATCTGAAACACTGGACTGACTAGAGTTGACTGGTACATCTAAATCTTTAACTTTTTCGGACTCTTCACTGGACTGGTACACTATATTCAGAGACAAGTCTTGTGAAAAACCTGAAGAACCAGTCTCACTGACACTCGAGGTGTTGGTTCCAGATGCAACATCTGAAATGACCTGTTCCCCAGTACCTAAATGTTTGTAACTTAAAGAAGACAACAGAATGCTGCTGGCAGCTGCCTCCAGTTCCATCGGCTCCTCAGAGCTTGTATCACCACTTGCAAGATAACCATTGGCAATTGGTCCATTCATATATTCTACATGTACAGTGACTTCTGATTTATGCATCTCTCCATTAGCAATATGACTTTCCTTGCTGTACCCATCAGCATCCTCTGTTTCCCATACTGCAACACCACTGGGCATCACATTGTAGATTACACTTGCATCTTTTGTTGGTGTATTTTCAGCTAGTACAGATAAGCTAATGTGAGGGGAAATGTGTACAGGACTTTGCAATGGTTCCACACCAATTTCTGCACTGCCAACCGATCCAGAATCACTGGCCATGGAAGCCTCAAGAAAATGGCTATACTTGATTATGCCCCTCTCCAAGTTCTCTTCTATATCATAATCTGTTCAGAATACAGAACAATGAAAACATGATACAAATCTTGCCAGCAAACTGTGAAATGATGTATGTCATACAACAGTAAACAAATATTTAACATGAAAATTACAAAGTTTTTATGATGACAAAACATGATAACATTACTAAAAAGAAAGAGAGAATGTACTGCAGTTAGGTAAAAAATAAAAGCATTTCCAAGTTACTGGCACTCTATGACATTCTCTGCCCACAGATAACAGCATTTCCAAATTATCTGGCACTCTACAACATTTTCTACCCACAGATAAAAGCATTTCCAAGTTACTGGCACTCTACAGCATTCTCTACCCACAGATAAAAGCATTTCCAAGTTACTTGGCACTCTACAACATTCTCTACCTACTGATAAAAGCATTTTCATGTTATCTGGCACTCTATGACATTCTCTACTCACAGATAAAAGCATTTCCAAGTTATCTGGCACTCTATGACATTCTCTACTCACAGATAAAAGCATTTCCAAGTTACTTGGCATTCTATGACATTCGCTACTCACAGATAAAAGCATTTCCAAGTTATCTGGCACTCTATGACATTCTCTACTCACAGATAAAAGCATTTCCAAGTTATCTGACACTCTATGATATTATCTACTCACAGATAAAAGCATTTCCAAGTTATCTGACCCTCTATGACATTATCTACTCACAGATAAAAGCATTTCCAAGTTATCTGACCTTCTATGACATTCTCTACTCACCATATGATGACTTTTCTTCCTTCATATCTTTGGTATCCTCCATACCTTCCTCCACGTCTGCTCCCTTCTTGCCTTCCTTCTCCCATTCCTGAGGGGCCATATCCTCCTTCACATCCTCATCCATATCTCCTTGCTCCTCCTTGCCTTCATATTCCCCTTCAACATGGACAAAATCCTCCCTCATATCTTCCTCCCAGTCTACTTCCTCCTCCTCACCTTCCCTCTCAACTTCCATTGGGACAATATCCTCCTTCACATCCTCATCCCTGTCTCTTTCCTCCTTGCCTTCCATTTCCCCTTCTGCAGGGGCCATTTCCTCCTTCATATCCTCCTCCATGTTTCCTTCCTCCTCCTCAACTTCCTTCTCACCTTCCACAGGAATCAGATCCTCCCTCATATCTTCCTCCCTATCTTCTTTCTCCTCCTTGCCTACATACTCCAGTACAACTGGGACAATATCCTCCCTCATATCTGCCTCTCTGTCTCCTTTCTCCTTCTCACCTTCCTTCTCCCATTCCACAGGGACCATGTTCTTCATCACATCCTCATCCAGGTCTCCTTCCTCCTCCTTGCTTTCATACTCCCCTTCCAAAGGGACAATATCCTCTTGCACATTATCCTCCCTGTCTCCTTCATCCTTGCTTTCCTTCTCCCCTTCCTCAGGGACTGTATCCTCATTTAGACACTCCAGCTTGTCTCCTTCCTCCTCCTCTTCCTTCTCCCATTCCACAGGGACCATATCCTCCATCACACCCTCCTCCCTGTCTCCTTCCTTGCCTTCCTGCTCTCCTTCCACAGGGGCCATATTTTCCTTCACATCCTCCTCTCTATCTTCTTCCTCCTCCTTGCTTTCTTTCTCCACCTCCACAGGGACTATATCCTCCTCCACATCTGCTTCCTTTTCTACCTCCTCTCTGGCTTCCTTCTCCCCTTCTACAGGGACCATATCCTCCTGCATTCCCTCCTTCACGTCTTTCTCCTCCTTGCCTTCCTTCTCCACTTCCAAAAGGGACATATTTTCCTTCACATTTGCATCCTTGTTTTCTTCCTCCTCCCTGCCTCCCTTCTTCCATTCCAAAGGGACCATATCCTCCGTCACACCCTCCTCCCCCTCACCTTCCTTCTCCACTTCCACTGGGTGAATATCCTCCTTCACATCTGCCTCTCTGTCTCCTTTCTCTTCCTTGCCATCCATCTCCCATTCCAGTGGGACAACATTTTCTTTCACATTTGCCTCCGCGTCTCCTTTCTCTTCCTTGCCATCCATCTCCCCAAACACAGCAACAATATCCCCCTTTACATCTGCCTCTCTGTCTCCTTCCTCCTCCCCTTCCACAGGGACAATATCCTCATTCACATCTGCTTCCCTGTCTCCTTCCTCCTCCTTGCCTCCCTTCTCCCCTTCCACAGGGACCATATCCTCCTTCGCATCCTCCTCCCTGTCTCCTTCCTCCTCCTCACCTTCCTTCTCCACTTCCACTGGGTCAATATCCTCCTTCATATCTGCCTCCCTGTCTGCTTCCTCCTCTTCACATTCCTTCTTTCCTTCCACAAGGATAATATTATAAAGAGATGCCATACTAGATCTCTGAAATGAAAAAAGAGCACAGCTTAATACTAATGTATGGACAGAGGGACTAAGAAAAACTGCAGAGCATAACCTAAGTATTTTCTCTGCTTTACACATAAATCAGCAAGAGAACATTCAAATGAATACTAGAAATACTAGTTTAGTTATATTACATGGCTGGCAGAACCAACATACATGTATTGTGTTCCAACAGAAAGATCATTTTATTTTAGTTAACTATGTTTCTCCAAGAATACTTACCTGATCACACTAATGTCATCTTACAAACAAATTTACTTTATTGAATACAGTCACTGATCACATAAACATTAGGAGAACAGCATCCAACCTCTACCATCTGCATCCTTTGAGGAAAGATTGGCTGAATTCCCTGTAACAAAGATAAACCACTCTCCTAATAGGAAGAAAGCATAACCAAAAGCAACACATAAAAGGAGAACAGTGACTTTTCCTTACTAAGCAAGAACTTTGGTTCAATCCAGCAAAGGCACTAAACCCATGCCAGTGAGGAAGCTGGGTAAACCTCAAATGGGTCTGGTGTTTGTCTGTGGAATTCAAGTGATATACTCATCAAGATAGCTCTAATTTTATGATAGAGGATTGGCTGAATACCCTGTGAGAAAGATCAGCTGCTAGAAAGATAAACTGATGATGGACAAAATGGATTCAATTAATATCTCTGCATACTAAATCTTAGAAGGTTGACTGTGCTTACCAGCCAATGGCTGCTATTAAATCTCTGGCTGAAATGTTCCCTGTGAGAAAGATCAGCTACTAGAAAGATAAACTGATGAAAAAAATCAATAAGGTTGAATGTGCAATCCAGTAAATGGCTTCTCTTATATCTGTGACTGAAATGTGCACTCAAATGCAAAACATGTCAAGATAGTTTTAATTTCATGATCCTGTGACAATTCTGAATATACCAAGTGTATGATCCACTTCACAAAACCAAGATTGAAAATATCATTCACCCATGACTTGTCACCAACTTGTCCATGACTTGTTCCTCTGAGAGGTGTAACCATAATCATTTTGCAAGTCTAGTTCCTGATTGTCTGAATGACTCTCTTAATCATAACATCTGAAGGGAAGGTACAGCCCCAAATCCCATTACAGCTAACTGCTAGAGAATCCATGACTGGAGAGACAAAGGTTAAGTAAATTTGACTACTACACCAGGTTCCTCCTCCACCAGTTATACTGGCCACCATGTATAGCCTATTTTGTGCTGAGAAATGGCATTAAATCCAAAACAACAACAGCAACACTTTAGGTCAAGATCAGAATGTGCTTATCTAGAAGTCCAGAAAAGGAGCACTACTAGGCCAGCAGTGCTATTGGCAGAGGCACAAAAAAGTGGCTTACAGGAATCACATCTGCCACTGCATTTAGTAAACCAAGGGACTACATAAAATATCTCACAGAAACCCACTTCCTGTTTGAGATCAACATTGAAAGCTCTTTAATCCATGCAATTCATACTGGAGGGATACAAATGAGATCTTGAAACAAAGATCTTAAAGAAGCCATATTGGTAATGTGGGACAGTTTTATGCAATAAGTGGTGAAGAACATGTTGATGAGTAACCACCTCATAGCTGTAAGTTGAGGGATTGGGTAAGAGTTTTTTCTCTTGTTTACATGATATATACATTGGGAGCTTGTTTCCTAGCATTAACATCAGTGAGAATGTATTCAATGGAGAAATATTAGTACTTGTATATGGTAAACATTGAAGCAGAATGTTATACTCAACACTGAAAGACCTCAACGATGCGCTTAGTAATATGTTCAATATTTCATTAAATCTGACTGAATTATAAACAGAGTTTACTGTATTAACATGAAACATCACAGTCAAAAACTGCTTAAGATGCAGCAAGTGTCAGTTTCATATAGAAATGTATAATGGTTATACTTGAATGATAGAACATAGGAGTAGAGTGTTGCATTATCCAAAATGAATATAACCAGTGTAATCAAGGAAGAAAGATAGCAAGAAGTTGTGTAAGTCATATACAGTTGTTAAATTATTCAAAAAGGATGAGAGCAAGAAAAAGTGCAAACTATGTAGAGTGACTATTTTAAGTAAAATAGATAGTACCAAGGTAAGAGATGGAAGAAAGACAGGTGAAGCTAAGCAAGCATTGCACAGGATAGCCATATCTGATACCTTCACCAGCTTTTTGCTTGCCTCCTCTTTCTCTTCTCCAATTACATCCACTGGCAAATGATTTTCAAATTCTATCCAAGTTCACTTATGCTGACTGGAAAGCAAGTTCTTGCTAACTGTATAATTATACTTGCAACAGCTCAGCTGTTGGCCCAATTTGGTCTATGGATACAGAAAATAAAATGTGGGATAATGGATTTCAAAGTCAAATGTCTTCCATCTAGATTCTATATCATTTAACTACAAAGGAACTTTTTAACCCATTGAATACATTGGACTTTTAACCAAATAAATGTCAATCAGCAAAGCTAATGAGACTCTGGTGTCTCACACACATTGATTGTTGACTTATTTACCCTGTGCATGACTTACAAATACTTGAACACCAAATATTAATATTGTTGACACCATCCAAATTATGGATATGAGAAGTGATAAATGTGTCTCATTATGCTTGTGCTGGTGAGACAAATACAAGGATCTCAAGAATAGGATTACGCTTGAGTTTAATAAAATAATTCTCTTTTCATAATTTGAAGTTTCCTGGAAAGGAATTCAAGAATTTTATTATCCACATCAAATTCAATACTAGTAACTTCATTTAATATTTTTTGTGTCAATCTTCTTCACATTTATCCCAAATATGTAAATTTTTATTAGCACATAAATTTGTGGATTTGGTGTAGGTTTATATTATTTTGAAAGAAGGATCATTGTTTGCTGGGTCCTCAAATTCATATTTACTAACAACAATAAACTGCAACTAAAAATTGGTTCTCCATGAAAAACAGTGAATAACAACAAAATTGGTACTGCATGAAAAATAGTGAATTACAAGAAAATTGGTACTGTATGAATAATAGTGAATATGCAAGAAACTTGGTACTCCATTAAAAATTTTGAATTAACTGCAGTTTTTACTGTAACAAATCTCACCTTTTCTTCCTGAACAGGCAAAGACAAATCCAGGAATGGTTCTAAAGTCTGGGAGATCTAGAAAGCAAAATAAAGTTACAAAGATTGGACAATTTTCCACTTCAGAAGAAATAAAACTACATTTATATGCAGCTGCCTGAAGAATTGGGACTCCACTGGTAAGCATGATAATTAATGAGAAAATCCAGGGTAAGAATGTATAAAATAAAAATTCAATGGATAGAATCACATTATTACATATATACAATCTGAGTAAAGTTGGTCCACCAGTTTGTGAGAAAATCAACTTTTAATATCTCAATTTTCCAGACAAAACAGACAGTTTTGCCATCCTCTTGCAGAGGGCGCTGTGTTTGTGACATGTAACAAGAACTTTCAACTATTTCTGTCATCATCCTCTATAGTGAACTCAAACTGACTAAGACAGATATTGCTGTGATAGTGTCATCCTCTGTAGTGTACTCAAACTGACTAAGATATTGCTGTGATAGTGTCATCCTCTATAGTGAACTCAAACTGACTAAGACAGATATTGCTGTGATAGTGTCATCCTCTGTAGTGAACTCAAACTGACTAAGATAGATATTGCTGTGATAGTGTCATCCTCTATAGTGAACTCAGACTGACTAAGACAGATATTGCTGTGATAGTGTCATCCTCTATAGTGAACTCAGACTAAGACAGATATTGCTGTGATAGTGTCATCCTCTATAGTGAACTCAGACTAAGACAGATATTGCTGTGATAGTGTCATCCTCTGTAGTGAACTCAAACTGACTAAGACAGATATTGCTGTGATACTGTCATCCTCTATACTGAACTCAAACTGACTAAGACAGATATTGCTGTGATAGTGTCATCCTCTATACTGAACTCAAACTGACTAAGACAGATATTGCTGTGATAGTGTCATCCTCTGTACTGAACTCAAACTGAATAAGACAGATATTGCTGTGATAGTGTCATCCTCTGTACTGAACTCAACCTGCTTTAGAGAGATATTGCTTTGTTCACATCCTCCTCCTTGCCTTCCTTCTCCCCTTCCACTGATGCTCAAGATTGCTGTATTACATTTCAGATTGCTGTATTACATTACTCTTGTATACTTTTATTAAAGTTTGTAAAGTGGTGTTGATTTATCTTTTTTTTCTAATCTGTCCTGTTTTGAAGTTTGTTAAGATCCATCTGCTCTAACATTTTCTGTCAAATAACAGACACAACTCACACCATAAACATTTCACTTAACATCTGGTGCCATTTTCTTTAAAAGTACAGACTGGTTCACAACTTCTCTAGCTTATCAATAAAATGAACTTGTGAAGAAACCCGTCTGTTTTCTTGGAAATGGGTCATATACAGTTGCTATAAATAGCAAATAAGGAAAGTACTTTTATGCTATTCTCTTGCAGCAGTCACCTATTTAACAATATTCTCAAATTTATATCAGTGGAATTAAAGAGATAATAATAAAAATGACAAAAAAAAAAATAATAATAAAAATGACAAAAACAACTTTTTATTACCAAAAGCACAATGGTTGGCATATGTGCTTGAGTGAAAAATATGTAAATACCATAAATCAAGTTAGTTTGTTTTAAAGCTGATCAAATGCATGTCATGAACTTCCAGTAAATAAAACATTCTTTTTTCAATGATATTTTCTACCCCTAAAAATCTTTTACATTAGCCAAACAAGAGTCCCTTGACGAGACTAACGCTCTTCCATCTGAAATGAATGTCCAGTTATCCAGGATAAAAATGTTTCTCTTGTTTAACTGCAAAGTGATGATATTCTTCAGTGAAAACAAGATTCACAAGATGTCCACTGTGGTGACCATATGAGATGTAAAATTGGTTCCAGTGTCATTTGGGACCAACTGGTCATCATAAGAAGTTTTTGGTGTAAACCCCATGTCAGTATGACCATTCATTTATGAGGACCAGCATATCCAAGATTTTCAATGTTGCAGCCATGATGGATAAAAGATTGGAATAATGTTCATTTAGGAAAATCTAGACATCTTATGAGTGAAAACCATATTTCAATATGATCATCCAATCTGGAAAAGTAGCGATAATATTTTCAACATGGTCACTATAATCATATTTTCTGTCATATAAGTATAATTTTCATTAATGATCAGCTAGAGAAAACCCCATTTCTAGATAACTTTCTTTTTAGTAGGTATTGCAATATTAAGATAACAGGATGACTGACACTGTGGCTATGTTAAAAGTCAGATCATTTAGGACTAATCAGACATCATATTAAGTGAAAAACCCTTGTTAATATGACCTGCATCCAGGCACTTAAGTAGCAATAACAAGATTTTGAAGATGGCCACTAATGTGGTCATATTGGAAGTCAAATCAAGATATTTTCATTTAGGACTTCGAGACCTCAAAAAAAAGCATTTTGATGAAAACCTAAATGTTGACATAACCATCAATTCAGTAGTAGCAGTAACAAGATTTTCAAGATGGCCACTAATGCAGCCATGGTGGAGATCAGATCAACACCGTTTTTATTTACAACCAATTAGATAGATACCATAAGTCTTCAGGTGAAAACTTGATACTGGAGGTCTAGTGATAACAAGAGTTTCAAGACTGTTGCCATGGTAGCCATATTAAATCTCAGATGAGCCCCATCTTCATCTGGGAACAACTAGACATCATACAAAGTATTTTGGTCAATGAAAACCATGTCAATGAGAAGTAACAACAACAACATATTCAAGAGAGTCACTATGGTGGTGTCAGAGTGGCACAATTTTAATTTAGGACCAACTTATGTCTTGAGATGAATGTGTGTGTAATATGTTCATGGCAACCTTCCATGTAGGTCAGGAGTTGCAACAGCAAACTTGTGCTAACAGAAGGTCACAGAAATGACATTTGGATAAACATCTCATAAGCTTTTCTAGTCTATGACCAGTAAAGCTAAATATATACTTACATACTGGCATTCTTCACACATTACAGTACTAACAAGACAGCCTCCAAACAAAGCATCCACAAATGTGTGCTTAATCTGATGACCATATTCTGCAAAGGAAAACAGATTAGGTACATTTATATACTGTACAGAAGCAATTTTGTCCGGAATATACAGGTTTGCAACTTTGACCAGTAATGTAGCTTTTAAATGTTGGCTAAAATTATTTTAGCAGTTAGAAAACCAGAGTAAATTATAAAAGATCACCAATTTTATGGAATTTACTTTTACACCCTCATTCTAAGACTGCAAAATCACAAGCACTTCTCTATCACTAAAAGCACCCCATATACAGTATGTGATATATCACCACTAAAAATGCCTCCTATACAGTATATGATTTATCATACCTAAAAATGACCCCTAGACAGTACATGATTTTTCACACCTAAAAACAACCCATATACAGTATGTGATTTACCTCCACTAAAAATGCCCCCTATACAGTATGTAATTTATCTGCACTAAAAGCCTCCATATACAGTATGTGATTTATCTCCACTAAAAATGCCACCTATATAGTATGTGATTTATCTCCACTAAAAATGCCCCCTATACAGTATGTGATTTATCTGCACTAAAAGCCCCCATATACAGTATGTGATTTATCTCCACTAAAAATGCCCCCTATACAGCATGTGATTTATCTCCACTAAAAATGCCCCCATATATAGTATGTGATTTATCTGCACTAAAAGCCCCCATATACAGTATGTGATTTATCTGCACTAAAAGCCCCCATATACAGTATGTGATTTATCTGCACTAAAAGCCCCCATATACAGTATGTGATTTATCACCACTAAAAATGACCCATATACAGTATATGATTTAGAATCACTAAAAATGCCCCCTATACAGTATGTGATTTATCACTACTCAAAATGTTACCCTATGATTTTATTATCATTGGCATTATTTATAACATGCAATCAGCTGTGAACAGTACCGGCCTACACAAATGATAAATTGTCAATGGGGCTCATGGTAGCTCAATTGGCAGAGTGTTGGACTTGTATTCAATGGGTTTGATACTCTTCCAAGTCTACTTTGATGAACTTTGGGAAAGGTACATAGATCCTATTTCCTTGGCATGAAATAGCCAATAATATTTTTACAAGTGCTATTGAGTACAACTGGCCAACACTTGTCAAACATTCTATAAAAGAAACTATAAAAACATTTTTCCCCATAATCTTCTACATACACTTTCTACTAATTCAAGTCAAAATTTTGTTGGAAATTTCTAAGGATATCATGAAAGATCACTTTGGAAACAGATGCTGATGCAGAAGGCATTTCTCAGTCAAAAATGAAAATATCCATGATTATGCAAAACATGACATGATCTCATTGTCACAGTAATGTATCAGATCTCAATTCAAAACTCAGTCAAATCACTTTTTCATCAACCAATCAAATCACTTTTTCATCAACCGATCAAATCACTTTTCCACATTTTGGGAAAACCATGTTCTGGTACTACTAGGAAAGATATTCTTTCTTAAAAAGACCTTTGCTGGGCAAAAATCTCACTGAATTTCAAAGAGCAATACATGAGATCTGGTTAAATGGGACAACTGAATCTCATTGATCAACACAAGATCTGCTTGAACGAGACAAGACTACTGAAGCTCAAGGATCAACACACAAGATAAACATGAACAGGACTACTGACTCTCAAGGAATGACATGTAATAGAACCTTGTCTGCTGGTGCATTATGCAATGGCAGATCTGAGTCTATGCTGTATGCAACCGGGTACATGTACAGTACGGACAACATGGAACTTTCATGGGACATACAGTATCTGCCATTTCATTTTAATTTAAAACAAATGAATTCGATACAAGGTTTCATGGGAGATAATCCATTCCACAAAGATCCTTGAGAAATGAAGTGCAGCATCCTATCAAAATTTTAACAGTGGCCATACTTTAATACACAATTAAATATGATAAAAAAGGGCAATGATTCATTACATAAATGGACATCAACTGTAAATCTACAGTTGTTAAATTGCAAGAAGAAATTCATCAGAATGTAATAATACCTTATTAAAATACTGTTTATACAATATATGTCAAGCAGATTTAGTGACTATAAAACAGGGCTATTTTGTGCCAAAAGTCAGTTTCAAATTTTCATTTATAACCAAATATATATATCTTTAAAAGTCTTTTGGTAAAAACCCAAGTTGATATGACTATCGGTTTAGAAGGAGTATTGGTAAAAAGATTTTCAGATGGCTGTCACTGTTGCCATCTAGAAGTTAGATCAGCATCATTTTCATTTAGCATCAACTATACATGGTAAGAAGTTTTCTTGTGAGAACCCAATGTCAATATGACTTCTGTCAAAAGGTAGTGATAACATGATATTTAAGATGGCCACTGTCAGGTTTGTACAATTTTCATTTACAATTAACGAGTAGAGCTAAAACAATTTAAGTGTTTTATGACACTCTCTAAAATCAAATGCACACAGTTTACAGCCTTGTAATATATTCCTTATCACTTAAGTAAATCGCTTCCTTTACAGAACTACAATATGAACCCACACGAAAATAATGCAACTTCAAAATACAAATATTTGGAATAAAATGTTTCTTTGATAATACTTACCTGATCATAATACATTAGGAGTATAGCCACTACCTTGCAAATCCAGCTCTCCCAGGCAAGGTTTAGCAACTGAAGTGCTAAAAAGTCATCTGACTGGCAAGGCGAAAATCAGACAAGAGTGATCTCCCCTGGGATATAGGACTGGTGCCAGATTATATCAATTTGTCACTGTTTATTACTGGCAGAGATCTGCATGCATGCCCTTCGCAGGATATAGGTGCAGGAAGGCTTGGATGGCAGTGCCCATGTTATGATCAGGTAAGTATTATTGAAGAACCATATTTTTACTCCAAAACTTAGTTTGTTATTTAGATATGTTATCTGATCATAATACATTAGGAAAATAAGTAATAGAAGTAAGGAATTAGATTCCCTTATCCAGGAGCTGACCCTGTCTCTGTACCACTTAAATATGTGAAGCAACCTTGGGTCTCATGTGAGATTTGGCCTTAAAAAAAAAAATGAACTTCCACAAATCCTGCGAAAGCAGAGTAACCCATATGTCATGCAACATATTTAATAGTAACATTAAAATGTCAGAGAAGGAAAACAATACTGAACAAAGTGCATACCATAAAATCTTGGCTGCTGTGAAAAGGAAAACTGATGAAAAAATCCTCAATACATGGTGGAAGATACTACTATTTTCACAAGCAATTATTCATCAGTTATTTTAAAAAACTGAAGAATCAATTCAAGCTCCATGAGGTTTGCACAAGATGAGTCCAGCATTTGTTGATGGCTCATCGAAATAGGCTCAGGATGAAGTTGCCAAACAGCTACTCATCAAACACAAAACGAGTGACAGGAGACATTTGAATGAGATTGTCACAAGTTATGAAACTTGGGTTTATTTTTCTGTACCTGTCTCATGAGGAAATAAAGTCTGGACTGGAGAAAATCAAAAGTGATCACAAACTGCTTTACATTCTCAAACTGTCTAGAAAGTTTCATAAACAATATTTTCAAAGCAAAAGGCCCAGTCATACAATTACCAGTGCCAGACTTTGCTTGTATCAATTTTGTTCCCCCAAAGTGATGCCAAAAGTTGTGGAACACTAGTAAACAACCTGCCCATGCAACAGTACATGACATGTCCATCTACTCCATGACAACATAAGCAAGCTGTCATAACAGGCTTTCTAAAGGAGTACTACATCCAAATTTTGCCACATCTTTTATACAGCCCTAATTAGCTTCAAATGTTTCCTGGCTGAATTCTATTATGATAGATTTGCTATGAGGTAGACAATTTGAAAGCTATTCATGTGGTTGGAAGTACAGTTTTCCAGTGTATGAATAACATACCAAAAAGTGAATGATATTTATAATAATTAGATAATCAGACAGAGAAAGTGTTGAGAGGTGCATGGGGAGTAATTTGAGGAGATTCACTCATATCCTGACCTATTGAACTGTAGTCCCTTCTATCAACAGAAATATTGAAGGCCTGGAACTGGCAAACTCACACTTGGAAGTCAGATGCTCATGTGAACATAGACCAAACCCTTACGTCCAGCACCCCACTGACACTCACTCGCTTGGGAGTCCGTCTCTCATGTGGCTCATAAGTTGAGTGAGCAACTCAACACTTACACACCCAGTGCCATCCATTAATCTTCATCTGGAAGAAAAAGATCAAATTCTCTCCCCATCCTGAGAAAACAACAGCAAGTCACCAAAAGGTCAACTAACCTCAATGGCATAAACCCAGAAATGTCCTCTCATTTCCTTGGGCAGATAATTACAATGGTCCTGGCAGGCTTATCTTACGATGAAGCTTGTCAAATGAAGAATATACTTTCCTGGCATGAAATTAACTTCATAGACTTGATGAATTAATGAAAAAATAGATTCTGTATTTGTGATAGGCCTCACGAAAGACTGTGCTACTACACAGTTGGAAGTATTCATGATCATTCTCATCTGACATGAACTTGGACAAGCTGAGTTGTTATCACTTCTGCTGCTAAAACAAGCCTGGGAGGGCTGGATGTACAAGATGTTATCACTTCTGTTGCTAAAACAAGCCTGGGAGGACTCAATGTACAAGATAGTGCTCTTAATGTATTACAATCAGGAAATATCAAACCATGATAATCAACCACAAAAAAGATTCACACGTACAAGTACACTATATATATATATATATATAGAGAGAGAGAGAGAGAGAGAGAGAGAGAGAGAGAGAGAGAGAGAGAGAGAGAGAGAGAGAGAGAGGAACATATACTTACTCCTGACTTTCATCCTGATATCATGATCAACTGTTTGGGGATCAGAGTTAACTACCAGCTCAAAATATTTCAACACTGCAACCTGGCTTCTCTGCAAGAGAAAATTTCCATTTCAAAATCAAATTAAGTTGGAAATGAGCAGTATCATTCATTTAACTTTTCATCAAAATATACTAATTTACACAAGATGACAAGGAAGAACATAACTCCAGAGAAACTGCTATTAATGGTCTTATTCACCATCAACCTAATACATGAAGAAAAATATTGTTTGTATTTTTCTTAATTTTCTTTTCTTTGTGTCACTAGAGAATTTATATTAATATGTACAACATTTTTGGGCAAATTAATATTATTTCCTTTAATACCATTTTCTACTATTGTCAGTGGAGCAATATACAAGGGAGGTAACTGTCACTAGGTATAATCATTTGAGTTGTCTCCCTTGCCACAGAATTAATGAAATGTCAGTAGATTAATACTTTCTTACTAATTTTAATACATCCATAAAGTTTGTAACTGTTATTACAGTAGAATCTTTTCAAGCCCAAATCTGTATGAAGCAACTGACTCACGTCTATGTCATTAAATTTTAACAAAAACAAAAACAAATGAAGGGCAGATTTTGGCATAAAGGGTGTAATGAATCTGACTGATGAATCAAGGGTTGTCTCAATGAATGTTGATCTGCACTGTAACATTAAACATCTGCTCCATATTTAATGGTCCTCTATGTAGGCATTCTTAGGACATGGTTGACTCCCTAGATTACTGACCAAAGAGTCGTAATTATCTCAGCCTTTGGTCAATGTATGCTGGCTTGAATTAAACTTAATGAGCAGAAGCCATTATTTTCATAAAAGACTTATCATAATCATGACCTTTGATCCTTAAACCCCATAATCTATAAGGTTTATTTTGCTACTGTTACATGTAGGCTTGTACAAAAGTAACAAAAGAAAAGAGTGAAGCCAACAAGCTTGTAAGTTTTAACAAAATAATTTATTTCCCTAGAAAACAATGTAAAAATAGGAAGTAGGACTTACAGTTTGTGAATATAATCCAAAAAATTAATCCTAGAATTGAAAAATATCAGTCCTATCACTAAACAGTTCTAATTGAACCCAGGTTCGAATCCTGACGACATTCCAAGATGGAGAACGATGACATCAGATGAATTAGTTGTACGAAAAATCAACAGTTCCTCGTTGAATCACAACTTACAATGTTCCAGTTTAGAAATCCAGAATAAATTTCCAATAAATGTCTTTGTCCAAGAATTCTGATGAAGAAGAGTATTTTCCAGGTTAATAAATTACTTTAAACAAAAAAACTCAATTCAAAATGACACCAACAGAAATACCTTTCTACCTGAAGGTATTATTTACGACTGACAGAAAAATACTAAGAATGCCTATCTAAACCCAACTAAAACGTCATTTCAGACCCACATGATCGGTCACATGGTCACTAAATCATCGAACAGCGCAGTAAAATATTTGCAATTTTACACATATGCCAGAATAGCCCTCTCTAAAAATCAGATTCTCACGCTGGAAATAAATAAAAAAGAAAGACTGTTTACAACATGGCTAACACGTGGGTCGAACATAACCTTGGTAATAGCCAATCGTTTCCACTTGATGTTTACAAAATCTATGAACCAAAGTGAGCTAAAAATATTGCTTAAGTCATACTTTTGAGTTCTAATTAGACTGAATATTTTTTTTTAAAATTTCAAATCCCATAAAAAAAATCATTACAATAAACTGTAATGAAACAAAAATAATAAAAAAGTGAATTTAAAACTAACACACAAGTAATTAAATTACATATTTGTAACACTACCTAAGTGCAAGTTAGATAACACCACCAGCATTTCAACACCAAGGGAAAATAGGCAAGCTCTAACAATATTTCAGTATGCACCAACTAGGAAAAGTGGGCAAACTGACAATATTTCAGTTGTAGCAACAATGTAAAATGGACAAACTATGACAATGTTTTAGTCTGCATAAACTCAATTGCATGACACAATACACACTGCACTTGCTCAACCTAATCCTAGCTCTGTGGCACAAAAAGTACTACACATGTTCAACCTAATCCTAGCTGTATGGCACAAAAAGTACTGCACTTGTTCAACCTAATCCCAGCTGTATGGCACAGTAAGTACTGCACTTGCTCAACCTACTCCCATATTTATGGCACAATATGTACTGCATTCAACCTAATCCTAGCTGTATGGCACAATAAGTTCTGCACTTGCTCAACCTAATCCTAGCTGTAAGGCACAATAAGTACTGCACTTGCTCAATCTAATATTAGCTGTATGGGACAATAAGTACTGCACCTGCTCAACCTAATTCTAGATTTATTTGTTGCAATGAACAATGCAGCCAAACACTCCAAAGGAATCATTCCAAAAATATCTTTCCAAGATTTCTTTAGAATGTTTTGCCTTTTCCACTGACACATATTGTCAACAACCAGCAAAGTTACTGCAACACAAAAAGTAGGTCACCATGACCTTTTGCCTTTAATGAACATTACCCTCCATGATGAATACAACCATCAAATGTCATGACTGTATGCACAAAAGTGTCAGACACAAAGCCAAATCTAAAGACTTACTGTGGGTGACTATGCAAATAACAACAAAGATGCTGGAAAAGTATACCCATGTCTTGCCCATTCAAACAACAACAAAGATGTTGGAAAAATACAACTATGTCTTGCCTATTCAAGCAGCAAAATGTTAGAAAAATATAACAATGACTTGCCTATCCAAACAACAACAATGATGTTGGAAAAGCATACCTATGTCTTTTATTATTCAAACAACAACAAAGATGTTGGAAAAATTTAACTATGTCTTGCCTATTCAAACAAAGATGTTGGAAAAATATAACAATGTCTTGCTTATACAAACAACAACATTGCTGTTGGAAAAGTATACCTGTCTTGTGTATGCTTTTTAGGCAGGAAAAAATTAATATTGGTCCAAAACCAATTATCAAAGGAATGTGTATTTACCTTGATTTCTTCAGATCGCATGATGTCCAGCATGTGACTCAGAAGCTCATGGCTATCATGCTGCTGGTTGCCTCTGAACATTGGGACCCTAAGGAAAAAGGAAAGCACTTTAAAGTGACTGACTCAAGATGTGCAAGTAGTAGCCTTCCCTCCAGCAAGAAAAGCAGATGTTAAATGAAAACAGATTAGTGAGTTCATCATCAAAATTGACAATGCTGCCATATGACTGGTGTTATACATGATCTAGGACAAGACAAAGAAAGTCAAATTAACTGACCCTAACCATAACCCATCTTTTCTGTAAATTCACTGCACAAGCAAATCTTCAATAAAATAATGTATGCATCAGTTCATTTTTGAGACAAGAAAAACAAGCCACATTACTTAAAGATGTAAGAAAAAACAGATAATACTCCACAACTCCAAGCCAGGCTCTTGAATTGTGAACATTATAGAGTATTTAAACAATGTGGAATATCATGCATAATTGAAACGATCTTCTAGTTAAGGTAATGGACTTGTCGTACAGGTATAAAAGTATCTCTTTCCTCAAAAGTTTCTTGTGATGAGGTCAGTGTTTTTATGTGAAGCATTTGTATTTACTGATGTGACAGGATTTGTTCAGCTAATTCGTCATTTTATACATTTAAAAGAATAAAAAGTAATGCTTTCATAATTTTGTGGACTGTTACACACACAGATGCTGAAACTCTCATAATTACAGACTCTCTTATCGCATAAGCATGTTGAAGAGACTTTTATAGATATCTTAGGGTTCATTATTGCAAGGGAACACTGATGTGGAACTTGGATTACTCTTTGCAGACTTGTCCAAAGAGGGCACTGGGGTTGACAACGTTGGTCTCAGTAGAAGAGTTGATCTCCTGAAGGAAGTTTGCTAGTGCCATTGTAAGGGGTCTGGCTTTACTAAGGCTGTTCTTAATGCTAGGCTGCAACAACAAAAAAGACATACTGAGTAAATCATACATTACACAAACTTCAAAACCTAATTTCTACAAAAGATACATGCATAAAGTCATGATTTTCAGCAGACCTGAAGCAAAATGTCATTAAATAATGGAATATGCCAGAATAATGTACTTTAAGAAAAACAATAATAATAATATCCACTTGTACATATAATATAATAACTAGCATGACAAATAGCATCCCATGTCAGAAATATGTCATGAGGTCAAGCTGATTACATATTCAAATAGTAGCATGACAAATAGCATCCCATGTCAGAAATATGTCATGAGGTCAAGCTGATTACATATTCAAATAGTAGCATGACAAATAGCATCCCGTGTCAGAAATATGTCATGAGGTCAAGCTGATTACATATTCAAATAGTAGCATGACAAATAGCATCCCATGTCAGAAATATGTCATGAGGTCAAGCTGATTACATATTCAAATAGTAGCATGACAAATAGCATCCCGTGTCAGAAATATGTCATGAGGTCAAGCTGATTACATATTCAAATAGTAGCATGACAAATAGCATCCCATGTCAGAAATATGTCATGAGGTCAAGCTGATTACATATTCAAATAGTAGCATGACAAATAGCATCCCGTGTCAGAAATATGTCATGAGGTCAAGCTGATTACATATTCAAATAGTAGCATGACAAATAGCATCCCATGTCAGAAATATGTCATGAGGTCAAGCTGATTACATATTCAAATAGTAAAAAGTACTCTCTGGAATCCAGCATCTCACCTTCATCCTTCTGAAGATTATATCTGACTCATAAAAATTAAGTTGATGATGATACCATCGCAGTGTGACCCATTTCTTATCACACTTTAACATGTGGCACAATAAAAACTGTCAACTTAGTAGAAAATCTTCATAGAAGACAAACTAAGGATAAGTAGAACAATTCATGCATTTAAAAGACAACCTTTAAGAACCATACCAAATCCATAATATAATCATCCTCATCTCTACTGCAGGTACTGGACTTGTCACTGATATATTTCTTGCCAGGCAGGAGGAGTGGTCCCCCTTCTATGCTCCTTTCCATCAAGAGATTCTCCAGACTGTATGTCTGAATCAAATTCTGAAAATAAAATGTCAGTGTTATTTATTCATCAACAAAACACTGAATGGATTTCATGATTCTCTCTTTAGAATAGATTTGAGATATGCAAATAAGCCTGTATGAACAAAAAGTAACAATCATCTCCTTAGATAAGTCATTTATATGTCACTGCAGCCTAATTTACTGTTGAATGCTCAATAATTGTATCAGGAAATTTTCTTAATGAATTTTGATAAAGACATGATACCTCAAAGATGGTGGTACATAACTAATACAGACAATATTTATAGCATAATATGTATAGACTTTATAACAGTGGGGGGATGAGAGATAAAAGGGGAGAGATAATGATCTAATGGTTCAAGGCAAATTATGTTTTACTCAAAAAACATATTGATCAACAGTAGCAAAGGAAAATATATTTAGTTTGTTGTTTCTTTTTTGTTGTTGCATATATTACTCACCTGCATGGCTGCATTGAAGAAACATGTGTTCCCCACATTACGCAAACCCTGCAAGTATTCAAGTTAACAGATTTCAATGATCAGTTTGTAGTGTTTCATCAGACAATTTTAAAGTTTCGCTTAACAAAGCATTTTTAGCACTCAGCTCTAACATAACATTTCTGATAATTACTACCCATCACTTGCTATTTTTAGGGGTGTATAAAAAAATTTTTAATTAGCTTTGCAATTTAGCAAATATTTTCAAATCTGCTCTTCACACTCATAGATTATGGACAAACTTTTTTAATTATAAAAAAATTGCACATCAGCAGAAGACATAATAAATATGCTGATAAACAATGTTCTGCTTGTTAAAAAAAGAGGTTCTTTAATGAAACAAATTTGGTTCCATACCATTACTTTCTGGTCTGATGGGCCCTTGCTCTCCTGTGAGGAATCGACATTGAAGGATGCAGCAGGAACTGCAGCAGTATGGGCTGTAAAATTGGGATAAAAAAAAACACAAAACACCAATAATTCTGTGCAACTAGTTTCGCATTTAATGTATGCTTCTTCAGGCACAAAATGTTTTGAAAGAAACGGATGACATCTTTATATTTTAAAATAACAATTACATCATAAATGATATGCATCATCATAACAATTTTATATATATGACAGGATCGAAAAAATGCACGAGTCTCTAATGAAACCTGAATCAGTAAAATAATAAAATAAAATTGAGACAAAGAGTCATACATATAATTATATTGTTATAAAGGATATTCAATTTATCAATTTAAAAAAAAAAATATTTTAGACAATTTTATATAGTGCATTGGTATTAAGACCATTAGGATACAAAGTATCTAATATATGAATCCAATAAGTTTCTTTTACGAGTCTATTCTTGTCTCCATGCACAATATCTATTGGCATGAAAGAAAAATCGAGCAGAGGGTGATTATTGGTATTAAAAAGTGTTGAAATATTAGAGGAAAACTGAGGATCTCTATAATGTTTTATATGCCAATAGATATTGTGCATAGAGACCTGAATAGACTGATAAAAGAAAGTTATTGGATTCATAAGTTAAATACTTTGTATCCTGAAGGCCTTAATACCAATGCACTATATAAAATTGGATAAAATACTTCTTTTTTTTAAACTGATAAATTGTATATCCTTTATAACAATATAATTATATGTATGACTGTTTGTCCCTATTTTATTATATATATATATATATATATATATATATATATATATATATACTGTACTCAAATTTTACAGATGTAACAAATAAAGTGAATTGCTTCAACAGTGCAATACATGAAGGCATGTTTTGGGAAGAAGTTCTTGTGGAAAGGATTTCTAAATCAATTCAAAACAGAAAATACAATGACAGGCCATTAGTTACCTCTGCTACATAATCGACCTTTCATATTCATTTAAAACTTTCATATTTCCCCCTCTAATAAATTTCACTGCATCATGAATCAAGGAATCAGTGATTACATAGCCAATCTTTGCTTTTACCAGTCTCAAATAGCCATTATAAAAATTTTGATGCAGAAAATAATATAGACCAAAACAATCTTGCCCCTTTTTGAACTAAAGATTTTTTGTAATCTTTTATATTTACATTTGAACTTTGAACCATTAAACAATTTAAAATTTGACCTTTAATCATCACTATATAACATGTATTGTACTGATGCACCATAAAAGTACATAAATTTCTACCTCCCCTACCTACTCACCTACCTACCTACACTAACCAGGCCATTTAAGACAAAAAAAAAGCAAAAAGAAAAGAAATTCTTTTCAAATAAAAGTGGAGGTGCTAAAAGGACTTGAAAAAACCACTGAAATTAGCATTGTTTTTGTAATATTTCATTTTAAAAAATCATTCTTCTTATAATCTGTTTGACAAGCTACTACCACCCCTGGAAGTCATATTTTATTGGAGGAAGTTCATTGGATTTGAGTACCCTTTGAGCAACAGCCAGCAGAACAAATTTCATTCATGCATCAATAATTACCTTGATTTGCCACTACAACTGAGGCCTTGCAGGAGCATGCAGTATAGACATCACCAATCCATGCCATAACTTTCCGAGTTAAATAGCCATTTCTGCCCTTTAAGGAATCAACACTGGGGACTGCAAAAGGGAAGACAGTAAAACAGTAAAAACCTTTAAAGACTTTTCTTCTATTTATTCTTCATTATGCTTAGCAAGCTTAAATAGCCTAATATGTGGAACTAAAATTAATCAGAGCAACAATCCCGCCTTCACACTTGTTATCATTATATTAATCCTCATTAAATTCTGCTCTACTGTATGAATACTCAGTGTTGTGGCTAATTGCATCATGATGATATCAGCTGAAAATTTAACTTTCACTGGATCGTATCATGTTGGTTCCCCTCCATGTGCTCCAACATGAAGTAAATGAAGTCCCTTCCTCTTCTGGCAATCTCATACTGGCACATCTTGCTGGAGATAATGATTGGGATGTAAAAAATTTTATTCAAGTCACATGCCACAAACTGCTTCTTTAATTTTGCATTTACAAAATGATGGCACATGATTTTAAGAAAGATACCAACATTGTATGCATACAAATTTGGCATTTTTTTAACGGTTGTAAATTCTTCAAAAATAATTGAAAATAATCCAAAAAAGATGGGTCATTCTCAATCAAAATGTTTTAAATTTCAACAACTGCTAACAAAATTAAAAAAAAGGACATCTATACATGAACAGTATACAAATACTATTAGTGTTATTTCTCTTTCTGTTTTAATGGCAAGTGTGAGAAGGAAAACAATCAAAACTGCTGAATAAATGCAGTTTGCAAACCCCATCAACAAACTGATCAAGGACAGAACATGTCATCTGGCATGGTTAACATATCTCCTCATATGACCTTTACAGACAGTGACATCGGATCTCAATTAATATTCAAGTTTATTTGTGTTTGAAGGCAAGACCATTAGCAATCAAGTTTTATATTAGAAGGCAAGCTCAAATTTGCAGTTACAAATACTTACTTTTTACATCATGTTTGGTATTTTATAAAACCACATCAGTTCATTTGCAAGGAAAAACACACCATGCTCTATTACATTCAACCGTGGTACATGTATACACACAAGGTCAAAATATGTCCTGGGACACCCTTAATTATTTTCAAAAGTATGTTTTTATGACCTATAAAAATCTGGACAAGAAATTATAGCAGTTATATGGTAGTTTGCTTTTATGTAAGCAGCCATTAATAAGTGTACGTTTACTGGCCTGGATTTCTATCAGAAAACAAGAGTCAAATAAACCAATTATAATCAAAAGTAGATGAAACAATGAGCTCCCGCAAGACAGAAGTGAAATGAATAATATGTGGAAAATTACAATTTATGTTAAGCCAAAACACAAAACAAAAATGAATTAATGTGGAAAGGTAATATCACTAATGACCCTGTCAGTGATGTGACTATGTGGACTCCCCAGCAGTACGAGCTAGTGTGCAAACTAATGCTAATTTCCAGTTGAGACTCATTAACACATAGTGCAAATATTTACATGTAATAGTAATGATACATAGTGCAGACCTTTACTTAGTAGTATCAACACATAGTACAGACTTTTACATACAATAGTATCAATACACAGTATAGACCTTTACATACAATAGTATCAATACATAGTACAGACCTTTATATACAATAGTATCAATACACAGTACAGACCCTTACATACAATAGTATCAATACATAGTACAGACCTTTACATACAATAGTATCAATACAGAGTACAGACCCTTACATACAATAGTATCAATACACAGTACAGACCTTTACATACAATAGTAACAATACATAGTGCAGACCTTTACTCAATAGTATCAATACACAGTAAAGACCTTTACATACAATAGTATCAATACACAGTACAGACCTTTACATGTAATAGTTTACCATATATGTTGATGGATGGTGTAATAATCCACAAGACTGACTTAAAATCCCTAAGAGGTACTAGATATGATGTAATTTGTATCAGCAAAAGCAAAGAACTGGCAAACAATCATATTCACCTAGCAGTAGTGAAGGGAGGTAAAAGCATGGGTTGGGAAGAGTTTCTTCCCTTTGCCTTTGACTACTTTTTTTTTTTTTTTAAATTTTTTTTTTTAATCTTCTTCTGATTGCTAGATTTGATAGCTACCTGAGCATCCTCCTAATGTTAATGTGATCAGGGAATGCATTCAAAAGAGAAATTGAGATCTTTGAGTCTGATTTATCCTAAACTGGTATGCCAATAGTGTTCATAATTTACAGATCAATAAAGTGAACACTACTGATTGAGTTCCTGCTTTAGACTAGATTATCTCTGTAAGGAATTGCATGAAGGCATGTGTTGGGAAGAAGTAATTTATAATAGTAAATCTTCTTTACCTCTTGCTAACTTCTGAAGATGTTTCATGCATTTTACCAGCCGCTTGCTTTGGACAACTGGGATCTCACCACTGCATTCATAGCACCTGAAAGTTTATGCTTCAATTTTCAAATTCTGACAGAAGTAGTCAAGTCAATAGATGTTTTCATAATAAACGTTTGCTCACCTGAACTGTTTTAAGTAGGTTATTGGGTATTTGTTTCCTTAGAGTTTAGGATCTTCAGAAATAAACATTATTCTATGGATTTTATTAGTCCAGGTTTAAATTTTAAAAAATTCCAATACCAAGTTTGACAAACATGGAATCAAATTTTAAAGTGAGGCCCCACAAAACAATTCAAATATGTGAATCCAATTTTCTTGTATTCTTGACACATTTCTGTAAAATTAATCTTAAAAAACTCTTAGTTAAAAACATTTTATTCCCAAAGTAAAGAGTCCACAATTTCTTTTATTGTTAAATCTCAGTAATTATTAATAATATGCTGGTGAGGTAAGGTAATTTATGCATTTATTGCAACTTCTGACATGCATAAAATGTTCTTGAGACACAAATAAATTTCTTACCAAACCATCCATGTAGTCGTATTGATGACCAGAGCATGAGAGGTGGAGCCTGCAGCAACAACATGTCTCAATGCATGCCCTCCTGGGGAGTTAGTGCCACAGCCCTGTTTCATATAACAGAAAATAATCATTAGAGTGAAATTACCCATTCACAGTATGTTAGGAGTTTATCCACAATCTCACAAATTCCTCCCTCCCAAGCTAAAACAAAATGTCAGGCATGTATTTTGTCTCATTTTACCATCAGAAGTGATAAAAAAATAACCTGATTTCTATGGGAAGTTCAAGCAAGAGTAGTCTCCCTTTGGATAGAGGGACAGGTGCACAAATACAATAAAATGTCAATTACTACTGAAGCCACTGTTTACTGTAGGTTGCACTTCAAAGCCAAGACTGAGTTCTCTTGATACCTAAGGACAAAGGTCCAAAGAAGAAAGTTGAATGAATAATTCCCAATGAATGGGAACCTGTTCTTGAAAATCAAAGCAAGACTAATCACAAGTGAAACCAAACCACTCTGGTCGAAATGCCCATAGTCTGGAACAACCAACAAGGTGTATTATCTTAATGTATCAGTCAACTAAAATAGTAAGAACCAATTTTTATACCAGAGAGTGGTCACTGCAGCTACAGGCAGTGTAATGAAGGGTGTCATGCAGCCACATCAGAACCCTTGTGAAAGTTCACATGATGTCTATGTCTGAAATCATAGAACAGTACCTCTGAACTGCAATGGAAGCTAAGTAGAGCCATATGAAGAAACTAGCTGTCTCTGGTACTGAGGCTTTTAAACTAGATATGTGTTTCTGTTCCCAACACTATTAGAAAACTCTCCATTTCTCTTCACAGGTTTTCAGTGTCCTAGGCCTTTTTTGCCTGATAAAGTTTGTTCACCTCTAGTTCTAAGAAGAATTTCTTTCTGAGAGTTTGTTTGATGTGAGCAATACAGGTTCAGCATCTCTTGAGTTATAGAAAAACTGTATTCACAACTGTCTGATCTGGTGAGGAGAAAGCAGGATCTTCTGGGAATCTCTGAATGCTAACTTTAAAATAGTCCAGTGACCCATGATTTTCCTCACTTCAGGGGAGCAATTAGGATTAGACAGCACTCAAATTCCCTCAGGTTTTGCAAGGCTTGGGGATGAGCAGCATTGGAGATAATGTATAAGCATCAAGAGCATTCCAATTTTGAAAAAAGCATCAACTAACATGGTTTATGGAGCTGAGATTGGAAGGAAAGATTGTGAACTTTGCATTTGAATGGGTCCATGACAAGCTGACCCTGAGGGGAAAGAATCAAGTTGAGTTTGATGTTTATTGAATGATCCTCAACAGGCCAAACTCAGCTCAACTGGGAGGAAGGCAGAGGGGAGCACAGCAGCCAGTTGTGCTGGCATTTGAGCTGATCATGAGGCCTGGTGGTTGATCCTTTAGAGAGACACCTGACATGAAGCAAGGTCCTCCCATTTGCTGAAAAATGTGTAAAATTAAAAAAAAAAAAATTATTTCCCTACAATACAAAATGAAAATGAAATTATTACAGACACAAGTCCTAATAATTTAAAGTTCTAAATAAACTTCAGTAGAAATCCAAACTGAGTCCAATGTTGAAGTGTTGATGTGTCTATGATGCCCTGTACAATGCTGATGTGCCAACAGTCTTTTGTTGAAACACAGTAATATAATTCCAGTTTGAATTCACTATAAATCCCAATGAATGTCTCTGTCCAAGAATATTATCCTTTTTTATTTCCAGAGGAAACAAATCAATGAATTCAAATAATTTGTAAAAATAAATTCCAGCCCAAAAGAACACTGAGCACAATAATAATATAAATTGATTCTTCTAGACCTAAAGCATGAATGAATATTCTTTCCAGTAACAAGATTATATAGTCTTCTACTTGACCTCAGGTCACAATTAGCATTTTTGAAATCAAAAAAATAAAATACATCACCTAAATGTTAATAACCTACTAGAAAGTTTTTAATGTTTACAAAATAAAATGTTAGTTATTGTTATAAAGTCAGTTACTAAAATTATAATATATAACCTGGACAATGTCAGGAACACCAGGTAAAATGTTGGGGAATCCCAATAAGCTAGACCCAGGGCCAAATAAATATATTTATGTCTATTAATAATGATCCTGATATTAAACCCATACACACAGAAAAAATATTTTTGCTATGTATCATTTACAGATTAAAATAAAATAATTAAAAAAATCAATAATTCAGGTCAAGTAGAAAAGAAACTGGATGTTGGACAAGGTTAAGTCAAACATATAATGTTACATTACAACTGCATATAATGAAATAAAAAAATTACTGAAAAAACAAACAAACAAACAAGGGAAATTAAATATATATAAAAACAGATATATTAATGTGAAAACAATTACCATGTCTAATTCAATTATCATATATAATTAATTACTTGTAAAAATATTGAATGTTTTCACTGCATTTTATTCTGATTTAGTACCATTTGCTATTCCAATGAACAAATGGAACACAAAAGCATATTTTTTATTACTAAATATGTACCAAGGGCTCAACTAAATCCTAAAAAAAAAACAATTAATGAATCAATCCCACATTCTCAAAGCCTATTTGAGACAGTTCCATCCAATGTAACACTTTGTCACATGTGGAGATAATCCACCTGGTGTAAATTGGCTTAAGGGTGCATATTTTCTATTCAATCTGAGCAAACATCTGTTTTCATTTTCATTTCATTGAGCAATCACCTGAACTGTAACACATAAATCATGGGCTGCCAATTATCAACTCATGGAGCTAGTTCCTTTAAATGAGACAGCATCTTTCCATGATCAGGGGTCACGCTACCAGGCGAAGTGGGTGACTAAGTCGCCTAAAAAATGTAAACTTTGCCTTCTTCTGGTAGGAGAGCGAAAACAACTTTGCCCTGTGATGTTTTTAGAGGTACATTGATTAATCATACTTTTTGAGATGCCCCCTCGCCTTAAGCAGGTATATTCTAGTATTGTGTTGTAGCAAAATGTATTCTTCAAGCCATCAGTAACTAGGCCTAGTTTTGATATCAATTATACTGACAAACAAACTCTTACACATTCACAGGCATGTGTTTTGATAGCTGATTGACCATAATCATTTCCCAAGTAAGTTGGCAACTAGGCCCCTATCACTACCCGATTTACGCCACAGGGGCTCGTATCGTTGCTTACAATTTACCTGTCATACATGTACTATATAATAACTACAAGGGAGGACACTTCTCTCCTTTCTCGCGCTCCCTATTTAAGAATAAATGCTGATCGCGCCCGTTTAATATGCAAGTGAAATGCTGCTGAATGGAATACTGTCCTCTCATTGGTTAAAAGAAAATGATGTCCTACATTTGTTTATAACTTATTTTCAGTTGGCCAATGAGAAGAGAGTATTCCATTCAGCGCATTGTTCTTGCATATTAAGCGGGCGTGATCAGGGCCATGTCGGGCATTAGTGTGGGAAAAAAGTCTGATAGTAAAGATACGATAGTAAACCAAACTTCGGATATGCATACAAAGTCAAATGCCTAAGCTAAACATCAGTACAAAATTTATTACGCTACACGAAATATAGCTTGAAATATCAGTGTTTATTCTTAAATAGGTCATGCAAGAAAGTAGAAAAGTGTCCTCCCTTGTAGTTATTATATAGTACATGTATGACAGGTCAATTGTAAGCAACGATACAAGCCCCTGTGATTTACGCATGATGATAAAAACATACAAACTTGTGTTTCGAAACTTTAACAATACTATGCAACTAGCAATTTGTGTTTTAAGAATAAAATTGGTGATCTGGATGTTTACAATTTAGTTAAGAATAATTTTATATTATTCTAACTTACTGAATAACTTGACTAGCAAAAGTATGCTCTAATATCATAAAAATAAATTTAATAATTCTTTAAAAATGAAAGGGCATTTTAAAATGAATTCTGAATATATTATGATTAATTATTTATAAAATATTTATTTATTTTATGATTAAAAGTATTATGCACACCATAATTTTTTAATAAATTTTTATTACATAATTTGAGTTCTGATAAAATAGTGAACATTCATCAATAATATATCAAGATATATATATATATATATATATATATATATATATATATATATATATATATTATTTATTCAAATGTGCATTATACATAATGAAAATATTAATAAAACTGTTTAACTCTATTTACTCATAAAAGTTTTTGAGATAGTGTTCAATAGACATATATATGTATCTTTAAGATCCAGTTTTATGTATTTTTGTGTCTTAAAATATCAATAATCTGTGCTGTATATGCATATTTCCATGTCAACTATTCGTTCAAGAATAAGACAATTAGGTTAAAAATGTAAGTATGACGTCATCTTGTTTATGTCATATTGTTTAAATTATTGATCACTTAGAAACAGAATCTATTTAATGACATAAGCAATGATATTGAATTCAGTTTGAATTCAGTCTGATGGAGTCAACCAGACATCATAAGATGTCTTTCGGTAAAAGCACAATGTCGATATGACCAGGCATCTACAATAAGTAGTGATAATAAGATTTTCCACATCACCATTCTGGTGGCCATACTGGAAGTCAGACTTACACCATTCTCATTTATGACCAACTACATATCATAAGAAGTCTTTAAATGAAAATCAGATGCTGCTGTTATCATTTACTTAGAAGAATTATTGCCACTATAATTGATATAAACCAAAGGGAACACGGGGAAAATGGACAATCCAAAGTCTAAATGAATTTTGCCCAGTGGAAACAGCAGATTCCTATACTGCAATGACTCCACTAGGTCATAATAATTTGGTATCATTTTGTAGTAATTACATGATATCCACCATACTAGGTCATAATAATTGAGCATCAATTTGTAGTAAATACCTGATATCCACTCACTAGGTCATAATAATTTAGTATCTTTCTGAAGCAATTACCTGACATCCACACTGCAGACAGACACATATGGCGGTGGTCTCTGACATATAAAGCAAATTGTCAGACCCAGTGTCATCTTTTGTGATGTCATTACAGACCAGGCCAGTCTTCAAGGAGCTTAATGCTTCATTGGCACATCCCTGAAATAGCAAAAGAAAATTTATCAGATTTGTACACTGCAAAAGGATTTACACAACTAAGCAACCTGGGATAACCATTCCAATTTTGATCAATTAGCACTGTAAGGACAATGTAAAGAAAACTGTCAAACAATGCTACTGAAAACTTCAGCTATAACATGAAATTTCACTTGCCCAACAAATGAATTCTATTTGCCCAAGCTGGTGTATTGTATTCCTCAGATGCGTGGAACTTTATGTATACTGTATAATGCCTTGTAAATTAAGTTTACCATTCAAAAGAGGCAAAAATGTGTTACCAACAAAGAAAGTTGGTATTCTGTGATGAATATTCTCTTCTAAATACTGAGTAAGACTGCACTGTTTATACACAAAAACGACTTGGTTTAATTTACTGAACGTGAATGTTTACAAAATCAATAACTGTGTAATCAAATAAGAACATGGCTAAGTGACTCTGGACAAACCATTCCAATTAAGTGATATATATCCACATTTCTGCTCAAAAGGACTGTTTAACAGGAATTTGATGCTACTTCTTTTCTTAAAGTATGAATGATTTTGGTGCTGAATGTGGCACCGCTACATAAAAGGCTGAAGATCATGAGAATTAGCTGTACTGCACATTACACAGCATTACATATCAGATTGATATTGCCTACAAAAAGTACATAGTGCAGTCCTGCTGCATTATTCTTTCATCGTGTACATATTAAATGCAGCAACGATCCTAACTGAATCATATCGTAATAACAGGTAAACAACATAAAGCAAATGTTACAAATATATGCTGAGTTAGTACTACATATTATTAATGGCTACATATAAACAGCCTAATTACATTAGATTTCAAATTTCAAACTTTCAATATTTACATCTCTTATCTCTTATACTGACAGACCACTTCTGTGGCCTAGTGGTTAGAGCATCCACCGCAGATGCAGGAGGTTGTAGTGTCGACCCCCAGCGAAGTCATAATAAAGACTTACAAAAATGTACTAACAGCTGCCTCGCTAGGCGTTCAGCATTAAGAGATTAGTGTTAGGACTGGTTGGCCTGGTGTCAGGATAATGTGACTGGGTGGGACATCATGTTACATGTCTGCGGCAAGATGTTCCAGTGCTAGCAATTGCTATGAACTGCAACACTACAGACATCATAGCGATATGACTGAAAAATTGTTAAAGCTATGTCAAAAATCCAAATCACACACACACTCTATTATGCTCATACATGTATTTTTGGGGATGCAAGTGATCACACATTCCATAAATGGCAAAAGTAAATATCAGACAATAATATTTTCACATCTACATGTGGCATCTTATGTGACAGGGCTAACATATAAATAGATGTCAGGTGTAAACATAACGTGCAGATAACTAAAAAGATCAAGCTGTACAATTCGTTTAATTAAATGGCATCATTTTGGTTATTGTATAATGTGTAAACATTGCAGCCTTAAGAAAGAATTTACCATATGAAACACTGCCCAATGATTTTGTCTACTTAAAGAATCCTCTTACAATCAAGTTCCAGCTGAAGTGTACATTCTCTTTTGTTTTGGTCCCTTCATTTAGGATCCTAAAAGCAGTGTTCTCCCTGGTGATATTTACAGTCACAGTGCACTATCATTTTAGCCCTTATCTTCTTGAACACACCAATATGCTAAACACCATTCTGATGTGCTTGTATGCTGCCTGTTATCCTTATAAACTAAATAAGCTAAATAAACATTGTGTTATCACTCAAGTATAAACTTTTCTCACAGTTATTTCAGTATGTAATAAAGATAATCTACATAATTACCCACATACGTAAATCCTATCTTTTGTACTTGACTTGGCTCAAATGCTGGTATTCAATCTTTGATGATGGTTCAGTCTTTGCACTGACATAGTCTCACAATTAATCTGTGATGATGGAGACTAATAGGTGTTGTATGTTACCAGTTCAGTAAGTGACACATATTACTATTCAAGAGAGTAAAATCCTTAGCACTCATTCAATAAAATGGACACACCACAAAAATAAAATGTAAATCAACCAGAATTTGGCCAGTCCTATTTCTGCCATAGAAGATCAGCTGAACAGCTAGCAGCCTACAATTTAGGTAGCATGATTTCTCCAATGACTGAAAGGAAAGACCTAACAAATAAAAGAAATGACTGGAATGCTTCAGCACTTGAAATGTAGTTTCTGGCAGGGTAAAACTAATTTTAATTATATAATACTTAACTGTTGCTCTTGCACAAGTAGTTCTTTTCCAGGAAGCAAATACCTTACCCAAATGATGAAAATTTTTTCCTCCCATTACAGTGAACCAGAAGCCTCCAGAACACTGGAAAACCCCTGCCTGAGAACCCCACACATACTAGACATGTGTTATGGTGTCTTTTCATTATTTTGAGGGAGGAGCCTAACTTAGTGGGACATCAATGCAGGATGAAAGGAGGAAATCAGGCAATAGCAGCAGGTAAGTATTATATCATTAAAATTAGTTTAATTCCCCCAAGAATCTACATTTTAATATCAGTAATAACATAACTGTTGCTATTGCATAGCTGAATTTGTCAGTTTGGAAGGAGACTGATGATCCCACAACTGATGAATAAAAAATAAACACAAGGAACAGACACTCTCACAGAAGAGCAAGGAACTACTTCCGGATGAGCCACTTTTTGAGTAATGGCAACTGATCCCAGCTGAAAATGCGTAAACCTTGGTGAGCTAACTAGCAAAGGTAAAAGAAAGAGAAAGTAAGGTGACAGTGCCAAAATGTGCCTTTCATCCTCCAAAAATGAATGAATTAAATTGACCCATGAGGCAGCAATGTAACCTCATGGGTTATAATTTAAAAATGAAAGAGAGATCCCTATTAGTAAGGGACTTTTAAGCTCTCATGATAGTTAATGCAATCTGGTACCGAGAAAAGGATGTAAGCTGAAACATCAGCTGAACTTTTAATAGAGGAGGAAAAGATGCTTCCAAGCCTTCCTTCTCCCTTCTGAGGCTGCCAAATAAAACTATAAAGCCCTAACTGGATATAAGAGTCTATCCTAGTCATCCACCATGCAGATATGGCTGAGACTGCAGATCTCAATCAGGAGTGGTACAACTGAAGGAAGCTGGGTTTTTCCTAAATAACCTGGTTGGCAAAGAAGAGAAAGTGACATAAAATACCCACTGAACCTGACACAGCCCTTCTCTATGGATAGGGCATGAAATTTGCTCCTTTGTCTCGCAAACGCTAAGGTGGCCAAGCATGATAAGGATAAGGTTCTCAAAGGAAGCTTCACCCAAAGGTACATATAGAAGAGATGGTATTTAAAATCCGCAAGACATAAGAGAGATTCCATTTAGGCAAAACAGTGGTCTTTGCAATTTAAAATACCTGATAAGGTCTTTACTATTAGTGGAGAATCTGTCTTGCTAGCAGGGCATTTTGAAAATTATAGAGTGTTGGAAAGGGATACTCGATAGCCCATAAAAGTAGAAACCGAGCACTGTTTTCTACTAACCCAATCAGAAAAAATTCTCCATATGGCATCACACACCTTAGACATCCACATTCTCCTGGACTGAATGATGCACTTGGCAACTCTGATTGACAACTTTTCTTTGCAGAGAGATTGTCTGAGATGAGCCAAGCATGAAGGTGGAGAATCTGTGGCTGTTGTGTAGTAGACACCCCATGTTAAGACAAGAGGTCATTCCTCTGTGGTAAGGTCCCTGGATGGTCAACCAACAGATCATGAAGATCACTGAACCATGATTGCTGATGCCACAGCGGGGCAATCAGAATGACCTGAGCCATGGAGTGCCTGACTTTGTGTAGGACCTCTGGGATGATACTGAAGGGTTGGAAGGAGTAAGTTAACAGACAATTGCACTTCAGGCAGAAAGCATCCAATGCCTGGACTCTCTGGTCGGGGAGTGGAGAAATGTAAAAAGGGAGCTTGTTGTTAAGCCACATGGTGAACAAGTCCACCATAAGAAGTTCATTAAAGTAGCAACAAGGAGTCTGCTACAGATTTGTGGAGTGACCATTCTGTAAAAACTATCCTCCCTTTCCTTGACAGACTGTCTGCCAAACTGTTCTTGCTAGAAATGTGGCAATTTCAGATGAATATTCCTTCTTAAGTTGCCAGGTGATGGAGGTTCCAAACATCCATGCAGAGAGAAGGTGCACGCATGCCTCCTTCTCTCCTGTAGTACACTACCACTGACATGTTGTGGGAGGAGACCATCATTAGCAATCTCTTATTTGGTGGATGCACACTTGAAGGCCTAAGAGTACTGCCCTCATTTCCAAATTGTTCATATGATGGGTAAATTCTTTCTGAGACCATGGACCATGACAAATCAGTCAGTCTGGCTCAAAATAAGCATCCTGCCCTGAATTTAATGCACCTGTGAACAGGTAAGAGTGGGGTTTGGCAAGTGCAAGGGGACTCCAGCCAGAAAACAGTCCCAATTTGTCCACTAATTTAGATGAGGGTGGAAATCCCAATTGAGAAAAACTGGAACGTTTAAAAGGTCCATGTGCAGTTTCAAAGCAGCTAAAAAGAGCAAATGTAGAGTACAAAGTGTAGTCTGCCTAAGGGAACTTAGTCCACTGCAGAATTCAAAGTCCTCCTCAGGGAAAGAAAAAGACAAGCGTACAATGCAGTTTTTACTCTCAGCATCTCCATTAGGGACACTCTACTCTATCAAGAAAGACACTGACTAACCCTTTGTTTGTGAGGAAATTCATCCCCACACAGAAAAAATCTCAAGATGGATTGAGCTCTGATTTATCTAAGTTTGATAAAAGACCCAGCCTGGTCACCATGGAGCAAAAGCAAGACATTTCCAGTCTGATGGACACTAGATGGCCATTTTGGACCAACCAATCAGTCAAAATATTTGAGGATTGGGATACCTAATGATCTAAACTTGGCTGCTGCTACTCCCATGACCATGGTAACAGCTCTGGGTGCAAAGGCTAGGCCAAACAGCAGAGCTCAAAATTGCAAGACCTCCCATTTTAAGCAAAACTTGGTGTTGATGGTCTCTTAATCCTAAGCAACTACAGATGTTATGAGCCCTCTGGAGGGAGTCTCTGACTTTAATGGGCAGTTCTCAAAAGGTTCTTATTGTGCTCAAGTAAAACTTTCAATGTGCCCAGCGAAATATCCCTATGGAGGTGGAGAAAGCTCCCCCAAAAAGGCCATGGACAACAAAAATGCATTCCTATCCATTTTTACCACTGCTTCCAGCAAACAGTGGTGACAGTGATTCCTCCTTTAACAGACTGAATGAAGTTGCTGAAAAGAGAATAGCATGCAAGACTACAGTTACTAGCAACCTAGCCTACTGTTCCAATGATCCAGTGTTTTCACTGCATGGAAAACTCAAGTCCCCACAAAAATACCCACTTGAGCCACTTCAGGGTAAGAGGAGGAAAGTTTAGTGAGCCTGGAAGGGGTAAAAACTTTGTTGCCATTGTTATGTATATTTACTTTATTTTGCTTTGTTTGTTAGTTAGTTTTATTTTAATTTATTTCATTACATGCTATTGTAATGTAACATTGTATGTTGGACTTGACCTTGTCCAAAACTGAGTTCATTTCTGTTTGACCCAAATTGACCTTTTTTTTAATCATATTCATTGTAAACAACTAAACATAGCTAAATTATTCTCTGTATGTATGGGTTTATAATAATAAAAGAAGTAAATATGTTTATTTGGGTCAAGGTTTTGGAATTTCCCAAGTGAAATATACATAATCCAGATTATTGTTTTGTAAACATCAGGATCATTCTAGAAGGTTATTTTCCACTGGGTAATTTTTGTTTTATAGAACATGCTAAATGTGACCTGAGGTCAAGTAGAGAACTGAGAGGATTTTATCGTTCGTGCTTTAACACCTAGCACTTTCAAGTTGTATTATGTTGTGTCCAGTTGGGATGAATTTTATTTCTTCAAATTATTGAATTCAAGTGATTATTTTCTCTGGAAATACAAAAGTGCTCTGATTAAATTCTTGGATAGAGACATTCCATGGAATTTATAGTGTATTCAAACCTGGAATTATATTTCTGTGATTCAACAAGAGACTGTTGACACATCAACACACTAGGAGCTATAACAGACACATCACCACCATCAGTTTTTGGATTTATTCTGGACTAGTACTGAGTTTTATTCAGGACTTTAAATTATTAGGACTTGTGTCTGTAATTCTTGGATTATTTTGGGACTTAATTCAGAATACCGTAAGTTCTTTTTTCTCATTTTCACTCTGTATTCTAGGGAAATAATTTATCTGTTAAATTTTACAAAGCTTGTTGTCTTTCGCTCTCTTCTGTTACTTATTTTAAGAGCATAGACTCATAACACTATAAACAACTGTCAAGGGTCACAACATAAACGGAGGGACAGGCCACACCTACGTTGTTGAGTAAAAGCTTATCCCTGCTAAACGTTTTTGAGAGCTTCTTGATTGTAACCAAGTGACAAATGAGCAAAAGATCTGGCCAAGTTAGCCACCTCCAGTGCCTCTTTAACCAAACAATGAGAAGGAGCAGGGGACCTGAAAGGGAAGGGGTACCATATCAACCTCTTCTGTGTCAAATTTCTTGGATTCAACAAGGACAGAAAGAATATCTCTATCCTGTACTCTCACCTATGTGGCTGGACTATGTGACCCAGTGTTGCTCTGCTCTGGGTGAGACTTGGGGAGAGGAGAAACTTGAATACGTAACTCCCCCCACAGAAGTTAAAGGACTGCTTATAGCAGTGGCATCTGCTGGTGGTTTAGGATGATTCTTCACCCACCTGTAGCATTCTGGTGCAGAAGGTCTATCCCCCTCCCATCATTTTAGACCCAACCTCAAAAGACAATGTAGGTTTATGGCCTGCAAGCATCACCTCACCACTATATGGCCCTGTTCAAGGGTTGCATATAGGGAGATTTTCAATCATTTCCCTCTGGCAGAGGGCCCTACATCCCATTGGGATTTAGAGGGATACAGAGAAAGGGGTTATTCTAATCGGATCCACTGCCCTAATCTGGCATCTGTAACCTGTTTCCCATTCTGTCACTGGATGAAACAGCAGTCTGGAGGGAGGCTCAGTCAATCCATATCCCCTTACCATAGGGTCTCCAAGGAACCCTGCCCAGAGCCCAGTACCCGATGTCCAGTGCTGGGTACCTGGTGTCCACTGCCTGGTGACTGGTGCTCAGGACCCAGTCACTGCGCAAGGCCTTGACAGGTGACTCAGTTCTGTAGAAAGGTTCATCCCCAGATCTGACCTATTTAGATTTGAGCAATCCCTGTGTCACTGGGCTTGACTGCATCATCAAAATATTGGCCCCTGGGACTGAAAGGTTGAAAGGGAGCTTCTCAATCCTTACAGTGGGGGCCCAACTCACAATCAGCCCTTACTGAGCTGTGAGTCAATACGATAGGGTACTGGTCCCCCTTGCAATGGTATCATACATGCTCTCTGCCCTTTTTGGACATGAAAGAGTGCTGCTCCTCACTGAGGGCATGCCTTGCTCTTTATCCTACTGGTAAAGAGAGGGGCTGCTCCTCCCTCTTGGGAGGGTGTGACTTGCTTTCTGGCCTCATGGAATAGGGATAGTACTGCTCCTCCCTCTCAAGAGGGTGTGACTCACCCTCCATCTGTTTATAACCTCCCTTGGGAGTTGGACCACATATCCTCAGGGTATGCACAGCCCTGGATATGTTTTCTTCTCCCCAAGGACTTTAAAACAGTATTTAAGGTGTTTTTCTTCTTTCAGGTACTGACATTACTGTAATAACCTCTACTTTTGCATTTGCAACATACATTTATTTATTAAATTGGCACTTTGATCACACTGATGAAATGCAGAAATGTATTTTCAAGATGTTGACATACCTGCCATAACACTGTGGAATCTAATTAAGATAAGATCACCACTGTCCTACGTGAAATGGAGACCTGATTTTAATCAAATTGTAACATGACATATCATTCTAAAAACATGACTTTGTACTCCCAAACCCCATGACTAGGTAATGTTTTAAGAAACTGCAAAAAATTACAATTGCCATCAATTTATCTGCTACACAAAGAACAAATAAAGGATATGAAAAACTTTTTGACAAACACAAAGGATCAATCAATTGGTATTGACAGAACATTCTGCCTTGGAAACTTTTATGTGACATTAATTAGTGTACAATTATCAGATAGTTTTGAGGAAAAATACAAATGACCCCATCCTATCTTTCTTGGTCCTCTACTTCTGCACAAAGATACATCGTATAAAATATACAAGCATTCCTTGAACATGTGGCAACAGAACTTGATAGTGATATGGAAACTATTGCAATGAGAATATCAGAGAATATGGTATTTGACACAGATGACGAGAAAGCTGTGACCAAGTCTATCGAACAAGACAATATTTGTGCACAAAACATCTAAAAGACAATATTAAGTTTTAACCATGAAACAAGGTAGGAACTGAAAAGGTCAAGCATGATACAGTCATGAGGTCTCTGTTTTGTAGCAAAGGTAACATGGATGCCAATACTACCATGGAGTTTGAAAGCCATTCTGAAAAATTTAATAATACATAATATCTGAGCAATTAATAAAAAAGTACAACAGCTTCGAACAATATTATGCAAATAATCTACAACCAAGACTTAGCGAATTCTTATTTGAACTGAATTGGCAGAACAATGAAAATATACACTGGACCAATAACAATTTTTGGCTGACTGCAAGCCTAAAACATGCTGGAAATTTTAATAAACAAACTTTACAGCATTACAGACTTGCATTTTATGGTTTATAGAAGTTCTCTAGATGAAAGAGGAAATTATCAACTGACTAATGAAGAACGAATTTACCATGTACATGATGCAGTCTGGCATTGCAAGTCTGAAGAAGAAAAACTAAATTCTTCAAAAATTTTCTTCTGGACTCATAACATAGGCAAAATTCAAAATTTTTAAATCAAAAGATGGGAGATGTTCAATCATTAATAAGACAAAAGGAATTGAAAACAAACCGGGTCAGTGACAGCGTCCCATGAATGAAAGGAGAAAAAAAACACTTATTGTGTTTTTGAGACTTCATCTTAAATGATATCGAAAAGGAAAAGAAACAATGACAAAATATATATATGTGTGTGTGTGTGTGTGTGTGTGTGTGTGTGTGTGTTATTGGTAGGTGATAGTGTTTGGGGCAGTTTCATGGTGCCTTGGGGTACTCTTGGGGTGTCTTGGGGTAGTATTAGGGTCTTTAGACGGACCGCCCATTACATTAATGTAGGGGGTCTTTTCTTTTATTATATACTGTAAGTGGGAAAAATTGCAACACATCAAAATAGTTTTTCTTACACCAAGTACATTTTGTGCCAATCGTCTAAATGATCGTGAAAATGATGAAGAAAAAAGATTTAAAACAAAAACGAGTTGAATGATCGGGATAACGTACTGTAGTCCTACAATGTAAGACATAGCACATGTTTTTGTTTAAGTGCTATCACTCACCCAGAAAAAACATATCGGGGTGATGTGTCTTACGTTGTAGGACTATCCTACGATGTAGACGTCGAATCTAATATTTGTTTTCGGGTCAACCGAAAAACATAAATATCGGGGTAGACGTTTTATACTGTACGACAACGGGGAAATGTGCGATATTGCCTCTGTGTTTTGGGGTTCTCTACTGTCTGAATTGGTATACAGAGAACATTTTGACAGTTACCGAAATTAGGGAGTATGCTTGCCAATTTTTACCTGTTTATATATTCCCTTAACTATTCAGTCTGCATCATACGTAGTCAATGTGTTAATATCACATTGTGTTAATTTCTTTTGTATCTTTACTCTTAATTTCATTTACTTTCTTTATTTGTTGACTTGACAGCAAGTTCATGTACCTCTGTTAATCATGCGGTCCATTTCTGTAAAGTTGAGGTCTCACTGGATAGTTTCGTATTTTTCCTAATTTTTAAGGTAGAAGGCATGAACCTAATTATGATAAGCCTAGCATTTATAATTCACATAGAAGCTAAATCTGTAATGTGGTTTAGATTTACTTTGAGTTAGGCTTGAAAATGGGTTGGTTTGTTTGCTTACTGCCTTTCACAGTTAGACTAGCACTGGAGATCAAATGCGTAACTTCGGTTGCAAGTGAACAGCCGCATTGGCTTACGTATGTCTGCTACAAAGGTAAATATCTAAAATCGAGATGGTTGAGGGGTGATGAAAAGTATGCCAATTTGTTATTGTGCTAGTGAACTTTATTCATGCATAAGGCACATACTGATTCTTTTAGCCGCCTTGTCACAGAAAAATAGTCAAAATAGCTCTTTGCTCTCAACAATGAATGTAAAAAAAGAGGGGTTGGTGGCAGTGTTGGATCAGTACTGTATAAAAACCACCAGTTGTATAAGGAATTAACCTGATTGCCGCAGTCAAAATCTCACATGCATGCTTTCTACAAAAATCATTAGCTTGTTTTTATTTGTATCTTCAGCGTAATATTATTCTCATTTTTCTGCAATAGGTCATTGTCGGATGAAAGTTCACCAGATAAACTGTCCAGTGAGACCTGAAAGGGTGCATACCCATTGGCCGAAATCAATCGGAATGTTCTAAAACTTTTCCATCACACGTTAGGAAATACTCCGAACTCTCACTCGCGTTAGTCTGGTTCCCTATTTTGTACGCTCCCTACTATACCATGCTCACCAGTTATTATGTACTTTGGAGAGAGTGACGTATTTAAGGTGAAGTTGTTTGCATTTAAAACATGCACAGTGGAGAGAATGTTCGCATACCTCCATGCTACTTTGATGTAATGTGACTGACATTTCTTTGGATATTGTACTTTTGGTAATTTTAAATGATCTTAGCACACTGCTAACTAAAATGACTGCTCCCTTGTGCTCCAAAAATCAGCCTGAATTTGTCTAAAGTACACTATCCTTAGCAGCTATTAAAATAGGGAAAATGAATTTTGCCAGACTAGACAATACCAGCTTCTGAAAGTGCAATGAATGAATTACCAAATATAAAAAATGTAAGAAAAAAGTTATCGGCTTTTTTTTTTTTTTACAATTTACCTCTGAAGTTCAGGAAGTGAAAATGACCAAGTGGAGCTAGCACTTTTTTGAAAGATGCACATCTGGAGTAAGGCCAAGCTGTATACTCTATAACCCATATTACACCCATCGATCATACACCAAAATAAAGGGAATTAAAGGGTCTTTTAACAATATCTAAGATATACAAGGTCTTTTTTAAATAGCCAGTATAACTAGTGAGGAAAGCCGGGGGAATTCTTTTTCTTTAAAATTCTAACCTATGCAAAATACGAAACTGTAGAGCGACACCATAGTGGAGTGCAACGCGGGGAGCATCAGAAGCAGGAGACCAGACTACACTATCGGCAAACATTCGGAACTACTACTCTTGGAGAAATGCATTCAATGATAACAGTAGTGATACTTCCCAAAGAGTTATATTTTTGGTATATGAACATCCGGCAAGATGTGAGAAGAAAATACAGTTATAAAACATTAAGTTATGAAAACAACATTTACAGACGGGCACGATCAATGAAATTAAATAACTTTTTTATATTTTTCCTGCAACTTTGAAAAGACAAAACTTAAGAAATCATTCGGTTTCAATAACCTGAAATTATTGCGTACAATGCTAGCGAAGACACGGTATCTATAGTCATTCTGACATCATGAAGTTATTGTGACGCAATATGAACTTAGGGCAGTTCAAAATGCTAATGGCAAGTTGTGAACCAACCTTGTGACTTACGGGCATGGTTTTGTGGTATGCTCTTCACAACTCGTTTAAATATTATGTAATCTGTGCAAAATGAGTTACTGCTCTGAAAAATATGAAATAAGTCGAGTGTCGTCGGCTTTTTCCATCGCACGCTAAGAACCACCTATGAAATAAATAACGACCAAAAATTTAACAATTTCGGAAGTATCAATCCAATAACCTCCGAGTCTCTGTCAGAGACTCGAAGTTATTCGGATCGCATTGAAAAGACACGAGGATGCTCAGAATGGAGGGAGGGGAAGAAGGGATGCCTTGTGTTGGAAATTCGGCTCACCGCCTTACAAAATACTTCACATCACAGTTAAACTGAGCTATATTTAAAATTTCTTTTGTAAGGAAACTGTAGAATGTAAAATTATATGTTACAAGAACCGATTTTTATGATCAGTGTGAGTGATGACTGATCATTAATTAGTCTAATGATCTATCAGTTCGGAACGTCGAAGACAATACTGTGGATCATACCTCGAATATACGCCTATAGCTGCTTTCATATCAATCTGATTTAAATCAGATCTTTACTATCCTACGTGAAGACAGGAAAGATCTGATTTTACTCAGATTGTTTTGATACCACTTGGGCTATTTACGAAACTTAAGCTCACCAAGAAGTTGCGAATGCATCGAACTTTTTGTTTTCATTCGTATCTTATCGGACAATCATACCATTTATTCAATCGTAGAAACAGCAGATGTAATCCGAATAGAGTTCAGTTTGTTTTGGAGGTGTTTTCTTGGGTTTGGGGAGATATTTTTGGCGAACAGTATCTATGATTTTTCTGAAAATTACTGCGATGATATATATCCGAAGTTTATATTTGATTCGCATAAATCATCGAGTCGTTTGAATAACGCCAAGCGTTGATCGCCAGGTATTTTTTAAAAATTGTTTTTGTGGTTACGAGACCAACTCCAAACTTAATAAGTTCCGGTGTTCTTTAAAAGGGATCACTTCCATTTAGTCATTATGGGAATGCGGCTACATGCAAGATTTATTTCAATAAAAAACCAAAAATTTTAACAAAGTGCAAAAACTTCGTACCTCCAAAACTGAAGATTTCTCGACTGAAATATTTCAACGAGCATGGGCAATTTAACGTTCTGCAAAAACTTATGTTAAAATATATATTTGATTGACCTAAGCAAGACATTACAGCAATGTAATGAGGCCAAGTTTTTGAATTATTTTGTTGGACTCTAAACATACACACGTTTCCGTCCAGGTGGTTGGCGTAGGGAGTATATCCAAAATTACGTAGTAAATCGGAAGATAGCAGAGGTGCTTACAAAGCGGCGATGGTGGTGACTGAGATCGACTACATTCACAACGTCGATTTCAATCCTAAGGATCGTACGTTAAATGTATGCTGAGAGATACCATTCGACCCACCTCTGCTATGCTATGGAACAAGAAATGACTGAGAAGTTATAAATGTATCAAACAAATTTTTCCTTTGAAATGTTTTGGTCAGTTCTACAAGGAACAAAATGTATGAATTTTCTGTCAATTACTGATCCGACATACATCAGAAATATATTGAAATAACAGATGTGGTCCGAATGAAATGAATTCGAATTGTAAGAGCGAGCGCGCTCAAAAACACGCGAAAACGTTAAAACGCGGTCTTAGTATCTGAGCTCAGTCGTTGAACAAGGGTTGGATGCGGGGGAGGGGGCGAAACAAAAGCAGGATGTCCTAGAGAATGTTTTCTTTACAGTAAGAGGATAGAATGATGCCCCGAACTTTGGAGAGCTCTACCCCATGGGCTCCTACCAAGGGTTCCACTCCACGTACCCCTTGCCTGCTTTTCTACGTTCCACTAAACCTTATTCTTGGATCCGACCGTGTGAAAAGGTCACTCATAGACGGCCTGTATACGTCGACATGATAAATTCAGTTTAGTTCAACATTATATTAATTCAATTCAGTATTATATCAATGCATTTAAAATCATTCATGTGCTTATCAATTCATTTGAAACCAAGTGATACGCTGTAATTGAACTGTAAACTCAAGCAATTGTTCTCCATGCAGATTTGTTATTTATGAACTTACAAAATACTCACACAACACAGCGATAACTTGGCAGACAAGTTTAGCGATGAGATTCTCTTGTTATTTTCTTTGTAATGCGCGACATTAATTTTATTCACTATTTCTGGAAAATAGATAAACAAAAAGTTCTTGAATTTAAAACTTTTTTTTATCTTAATCAGTTTTGATAGGCTGTATTCCCTCAGAAAAAAATCAGGATTTTTTTTGGTTGTCAAATTCAAGTTTTACAAAAACTTTGTTTTAAATGCAACCCCCACATAGACAAGAATTTGTATAAAGTGGTTAGAAACATCCTTGTCATTTGTGACAACGGACAAAAGCGTAACTGAGCTACATTAAACAAGTCAAATAAAAATTGTAAAAAACAGAAAATGTACAACTGAAAATAAAGCTAATAAACGGGAAGCATACGTATGGCAAGGAATAAATTAGATGGAAATAAATTTAACTGCAAAACCGAGTTTTGGGTCTACAGCACTTATACCAGTAGTTACAAACCTTTCTTGGTCCCGACTCTAAAATATATTTTTTGGTAGCCTCACGATCCCGTTTCCACATTTTGATAAGTTTTGCCACCCTCAAAAAACAAATCATGGCGAGCCTTCAGAACATCTTCGCGACTCTGATTTGGGTCGCGACTGGGGGGTGGGGGTGGTTGAGAACCACTGACTTAACACTGTAGAACCTACTTACTGCACATTGTCCAAACGCCTGTTTCTGCAAGCCCTTCTTCATGGCAGTGAAATTGATGGCTTTTCTCACATGTGCACATCCAGAAACAAAAACAGAACATGGGTGAATATTGCGAGATAGAATGGTTTCAACATATATCGTGATACAATGAGCCTGTATAATTATGATATATATCTTTACCGACTAAATTATCGCGAATGAATTGACTATATTATTGTGCATCTCTCATGCACACAAACATTTTGTTTTGGAAGAGACCATTTGTCATCTATGATCAGATTTTTCATTCCCACTCCATAATACGAGCCCACCAATCTTGAAAGACAATGTTTCTTTCTGTTTTAAACTTACTTTGGCACATACATGAATTTAGCTATGACACGAAAGAAAAACAATGTTCCCTGTGCTAATAAATGTGACAGACTGTGATTAATGACTAGTGTTTTTTTTTTAATGAAGATTAACCAAATGCACAGTGACACTGATTGTGAATAATACTAGTACCTGCAGTTTCAGCTGAGGAGTGGGTTGCATCATTCTTCTTCCTCTTTAGAATCTTGTACGTACACTTCTTTCTCGTGCTTACATGGGTATTTCCAAATTCTCTTTCATCAAACACTCTCACTGAGAATGTGGCAACGGGTTCGAACAACTGCAACAGGTTAATAAAATAGAAACAACATCAGAGTTACTTCAGATGATAAAATAAAGTTCTCCGTCAATGCAAAGATCCTATGTGTGCCACAGTTCCTCATCGATGTTGCCTATCAACCATCAAATCAGACAGTGTGTAGTGTCTAGACAAGTGCAATTTAAGCGGGATAAAAGCGCTTTTCAGGGCACAGAGGTTGTATTGGTATTTCTTTATTTTCGTAGAACATCTATAAATGCGTGACTTCCAGCCAACTTTTAAAACAGAATAATTTATATGAATTGAATGTTAATTTGTTTCAAGCAAATCAACAGAAAGTTTATTGGTTGAACTTGCAAAAATGGTTTCAATACCAGGGCAACACGGTGCACAGCAAGCAAAGGCAGGGTGGATCTCCGTGCAATTTCGCACAAGAGAAACAATGCTTTTATAATGCTAGGATGCAAAGTCAGGACTGTAACATGAGTCAAAGATCATGATAAATATGGATACTATCGACATCTGTCAAGGATCGTCCATATGAATCAAAAAGAAACTCTCAGTTTCACAGAGGATCATAGTATAACTCAAGCACAGGCAATACAAGCATTGTACAAGACAGCAAATAATATAAACAGATGAGCTTTAAATACTTTGAGATCACCAAAAGACATGTACTGGACCATAATTCCATGAGCATCAGAACAAAAACTATTTTTGCTTGTGAAGTCTGTACATAAGCTCCAAGTGGACTTGATGAAATGGTTGGACAGCCATCGGTTTTAAAATTTATAATTTGTATGTTGACGCCCTTGACTCTATACGCCAAAAGAAAGAGGCACAAACGTCAAACTGTTATTTGGAACAGAAACGCAGAAGGGGCCCTAAAGTTCATCTACACGTCATTGAAAGATATAGAGAATGCAAAGCAATGCTGATTTGAAGTAACATGTTGCATGTTAAAACAAGTGAAATCCAATAGAAAACAAAGTTTCACGCAGTGTTATCGTTTTAACACACGCGAGGGGCGTATTTATCACCATAATCATTTACTTTACTGAGAAAGCTAAAACTCTTTTTTGTTTCGATATGAAAATCTTCCAATTTGACCACACCACGTTAAGACACAGTTTATTGTTTAAAACTGCACAGTAAAAGAGGATAGAGGACACATTAACGTTGTTCGTGTACGCCGTACAAGGACAAAGATTGAAAGCAAGAACTCACGACCTTCATCGAGCATCCATATAGGCCAGATTGCTCAGACCAAACAATCAAACCACCCTGTCATGCACATATAACAATATAACAATACTTGAGTTGGCACGAACCTGGAATATAGCTGGTTCTGGTGTTTCATACCATTGCATATCATCATCATAACTATCTTCATCATCAGTATAATCATCAACATCATCATCGAAAGTCTCCTCGAAACAGCAGTGGGAGACAGAGGCCACTGTGTCTCTGAACCTTCCAAGAAAGGCCATCTTGTTTCTTAATACTTTACAAAGACCATTTCCAATGAAATGCAATGTAAATGCATCTTCTGTATGCGTGTTCTTGATGGTAGCTATGACGTGACGTCATGGAGACATTTACATCGAAGTTATCACGTCACGCCGAAAATAACGTGACATCTACACATGCATTGTCGATATCACATGATTCTTAAAGTTTGGTGCAGTGTGTGTGTGTGTGTGTGTGTGTGTGTGTTCGCGCGCGCCTGAGATTATCCTTCACGGTTTTCAAAAAGTTTCAATTTCTCATACGTATGTCAACTGCATGTTTTTCAAAGTCTGCGAAACAAACAGTGCTGGATCATTTTTCATCTTTTAGTATCCAAAATAAATCTCTACAGCATGAGTGTGAAGCTAAGTATTCATTTATGCCTTGTACTTTAAATAACTCATGATTCTATTGTTTAAATGCAGGATTTGTCGTTTATTTACATATTGGCCCCTGTGCATAATAGAAGACTGGAGAGAGAGAGAGAGAGAGAGAGAGAGAGAGTATTAAATATATTGTTCCATTATGACATCCAAATATGCTATATCACCCGGGGTTCACATTAGTTATTCCCGTCAATAGCGTTGACCTCCTCATACCTTCGTACAAGTGTGTAACTTCGCATTTCGGCATACACGTTCAAGTGCAGTAAGAAGTATCTTCATAACAAACCAAGGGTATATGCTATTTTTATTTACATCTCCGTTTATAGCTTTATTAGATCTTTGTAATAATTGTTTAATTATGGAGAGTTGGTGTTGGGAAGATGTTTCTCAAACCGAGCAAATAGCCTCATAGGAACAAACGTCATAATCTACAGAATTCACAAAACTATAGTGTAAAAGGGATTCGTTTCTTAACGTGGGCCATCATTAATTTTTTAACATAAGGAAATCTCGGGAAATAGCCACACATGAATGGTTAATAATTTGAGATAGTAATAATTATGTGTGTTAGGCGTTTCATTCTTGCTTTGTTGTAAGTGGCATGAAATACCCATCTACGGTTTACAAATGCGTACTGATAAGTCGTGTGATGTGATGAAATATATGCAAGTGTGAAACTACGGTGTCATGAATGTGTGTCTCTAAGTTGATTGGTGACTAAAGAAATTCTGTCCAACAAGGTCTATCCCCAGGGTTTTAATTTTGTAAAATATTTTACAGGAGGCGCGAAGTAAATATCTGGCTTGATTTGAGAACACGATACCAGATTGCATGTTAGCTGTGTTAAATTAGTCAATGTGCGACAATGTATCCGCTTTCTAATCGACAGAAAATAAAATATCGTTGCTCACAGAAGGTATCTTTCGGTTAAAGAAACCCATCACCTGATATATGTGGAGTGACTAATTATAGCAAAAACAGCAGCAGAGAGGGTGAACCCTACAACTTTGTAGAGACCTTATTTTTGAAAATTAAGGGTTCCTACGAAGGCTGAAAAAAAAGAAGTTTTTGCCTTAATAATGAAAACTTCTTTAATTGACTAGATTTTTTCACAATCTGGTCACATACGTATGTCATTCACCCTCTCTGCTGCTATGATTTTTATCCAAAAATTGTATCAAGTCCGTTGCGATATCTTGACCTTGGATCGTGTAAATTTATCGTTACAAAACCAAAGGGAGCAGCTTGTGCTTTTGAAAAGAAATTTTTAAATTTATTCATGTCCATGTCGCCTGAACACCAAGTATAATAAATATTTTGCAGCGTATGATTATCTTCGCCATTAAACGCAACTAAAATGTTACAGTTGTCTCTGATTACTTTTGGAATTTGTGTATATCTCTGTGTAACATAAATCACGTCTGTAATTTTATGTCTACCTCGTGAAAATATTCTAGCTGGATTTGATTGTTTGTCCAGCATAACATCATCATACAATACTAAATTATTAATGAATACATCCAGATCATCTACGGATGGCGCTTCATCAATATCAGTAATAAAGTCTATGATATTGTCTTCATGTAACAATTTTGCGTTTTCATTAAAATCTTTAAGTACTTCGTAACATCGCTGATCATCTACAGATGGCGCTACTAAATACAATTTATCCCACTTCAGCCATCGCATTATTAGATTAAGCAGTAATTGCGTCTTCCCACTTCCGGACGGACCTATTATAATCATTCTGATAGAATTCGGAAGCGCTGGATGGTGCTTTACTGGCTCTTGTTTTCGTGTCGCAGAAAAGTCAATTATATCCATATAATAAATAATATGAGTCTATATTGTGTTCGATGCAGAGCACCTACCGATACTACTGAATTAACAACAGTAACAACAAAAAATAAAAGACGTGCACTTACAGGCAAGTGTGTGAAATGTGGTACCAAGAAATATAAATTTATTGCAACAAAGACAGGTGGGGGTGATATCGCTGCTTCGTTAGGAAAATTACCAGGAACTCCGTGGGCTAAATACCCTGGTGAGAAACATTTACCCGGATATAATTATTGTGGTCCTGGAACTCGTCTCGATATCCGACTTGATGATCAAGATCAACCAAGACCCAGAGAGTATCCAGTAAATAAGATTGATCAAGCGTGTCACGTTCACGATGTCGCGTATAAAAGTAAGGATTTGCAACACCGACATCTCGCGGATGTGAAATTGATTCACGCGTTAAATTCTATACCTAATAAATCTCTCAGAGAAAAATTAGCTAGTTTTCTAGTAAAACTGCTATGAAAGGTAAACTAGTGTTAGGGGCTGGTAATTAATTATATAACTATCATAATGGAATCTGTTTATTATTCCCCGAGAGGATTTGGAGAGGTAAAGCAGCGATTAGTAAACTCGCCGAAGCAGCAAAAGTTTCACGTAATGTCGCTGCATCATGGTTAGCACGACAGGCAATATGGCAAATCTTCCTAAGTCCACCTAAAAGAATTCATTACGCGCATTTTGATGTTAGTGTCCCTAATGAAGTTCATCAAGCGGATATTTTGTTTTTACCACACGATACCATTAAAACACATGGACGAAAATCACGCACATACAAATACGCGTTAACTGTCGTTGATATTGCTAGTAGATATAAAGAAGCGGAGCCGTTATCAACAAAAACAGCATCCGAAGTTGCATCTGCGTTTGAGCGCATTTATCAACGTGGCGGTCTACGATGGCCACGGTTATTACAAGTTGATCCCGGTAAAGAATTTCTTGGAGTAATATCATCGTTGATGAAGAAACGTAACGTTAAAATCAGACGAGGACATACTGAAATTCATCGTGATCAGGCAATCGTTGAACGATTTAATCGAACTCTTGCTGAGCGGTTATTCGGATACCAATACGCAAAGGAAATATCTACTGACCTCAAAGATAGATCTCGTGAATGGGTTGCAAGATTACCGAGTGTGATAGCTGCGTTGAATAATGAAATTACTCGTGCAACTTCCATGAAACCTTCTAATGCGATCACACAAAAATATATACCAATACAACGACATGAATCTTTCTCTCAACCAGTATTAGGTAATGTTACAGTTAGATATTTATATGAACCTGGCGAACTTGAAGGTGGTAAAAAAAGAGCAACCGATCCTATCTGGAGCGTGACTACACATAAAATTTCTAGCGTGGTTAGATCCACTGGTAGACCTCCAATATACAGACTAGATTCTACAGCCCCTCAACGCGGATTTGTACGTGAACAATTACAAATAATTCCTGAGGATACACAATTACCACCAAGCTCAATTTTGTAAACGTCCAGAGCCTCGACGTCGATTACACTCAAGACAGGTCAGCATTACATTTTCACGTGTGTGACCGAGATCACTATTAATTCTGTCTACGGTAAATTGTCTTGGATTCGAACACTGCCATGACATATTACAGTTGCAACTTGCGCAATTATTATTCTGTAGTTGTTTTAGTTTTATAATAAATTCAACATCAATATCAAAATCACGATTATTTTTTTGTCACACTGCTTATAACCAGATAGTTTTTTTCTTATTACGTCATTATTAACAATTTGATCATTATTTTCTATAAAATTCATAATAACCCTATGTAGTTGAGATATTCTCCTGACTCGAGATACGGCGAGATAAACTAAATTCGACCATTCGATCCGATCATCTATAATCCAGATTTTAGTATCAGTTATAGTTAACCCTTGTGATGAGTGAATAGTTATAGCGTATCCTAACGTCCACGGTGATTTATTCATACTCAGCGCATTCTCAACGACATTAATATCGACTAAAATAATATCATTCAAGACAAGATTCTGTATCCTTGGTGGAACCAAGGCACCAGGAATTTCAACATCAATATTCTGTCGTCGAGTATCTGAGGGGCGATAACACAAAGGTACAGGTAGATCTGAAAACTTTTCTTTATGTAACAAAAATAATTTATCCTGTAGTTCATCACGAACTATCTTTCTACTCGCGACTATTAAATCAGCGGGATTCCATGAAGTCCAAAATTCATTCATAGAAGTCTCTGGAATTACTCCTCGCATTATCTCACATTGTACTCTGTCTGGTTGAAGTCTGATTAATTTTTTAAATTCCTTCAGCGGTTCATCGATAGCTCTATGGTCATCATGTATTTCTTCATAATAATTTACGTTATTCTTTAGCCATTCATGTGGAGACTCTCCAACAAAAGGTGGTGGTTGACCATGATCGCCGCACATTATTACAGCAGTATTCTTTGTCAATAACCATTCAAGAAATGTTTTTAGTGTTTCTAACGACACCGTGCATATCTCGTCCCATATAATATATTTAGGTATATATTTTTCACCCATCCGCGATGGGGTCCACGTGTCTCCGCACCATCTGAAGAAACTATGGTATGTACACGATTTTACTCCTCGTTGTTTTATTTCTCTAGCAAGTTTATGTGTAGGTGTCAAAACAATTATATCTGATGTATTATTTATAAATAAATTAATTACACGAGTTGTTTTACCTGACCCTCCACACCCATTAAGATAAACGGTCTTATGTCTAGATACAAGATCGTACACAGATGGTGCAGATGACTTTGATGTTTGATTATTATTTCTGTAATATGTCTCCACAATTTCAACATCGGCAGATTCAGACTAACTAAATATATTTTCTTGTTTTATTCTCCATGTCCCCCATTCACCATTACCGAGTTTTAATAAATCCTTATATTTTTTATGTACATAAAATGAATCTGTAGCGACTCTGACAGCGTGACGAGGAAATTTATTTATCATCGATAGTAAGTTTATCGAAACATAAGCTAACATCGAAGATCTTAAATGAGTAAATTGTGGTGAGTCGCCATCAAGGTAGCTCACAATGGTACCTAGTTTCGTTCCATCTGATAAATAAGCATTACATCTGTTTATAAACATATTTTTTTTCGTTGTATCAGCGATTATAAAATCTAGTTCAGCGTCGTCCATAATCAATCTTGTACACGCTCGTTTATAATCGTATGAACCACCTTGAGTAAATTTACCGATTATCTTTCTACCGAGATCTTTTGTAAATTTCTCATCGTACTCGTTTCTGCATTTATTTATTTTAATAATATGATCTTCATCAATATCAGGGAATTCTTTTCTGGTATCATCGATATTAAATCTGTTCGGTTCTGGTAACCAAACTTGCTTCTGTGAACTATACGATATAATTGCTTCAGTTACTCTCAACGATATTAAAAATCCAGCATCAAGCATATATCGCAATAGTACTATTGGAACCCAACATTTTTCTGAAAAATGTCTTCCAAACCAAGCATAAGTAATCGGATGGAGATTTTCTGCAAATTCGAATAATTCTACATGAGCAAATCCGGTTAAGTCAAAATCTGGTAAATGTCCGTTTATCGCAACCCTGGTCATGTCATGTGTAGGATGTCCGAATCTCTTAAAGTATTTAGAACATACTCCATATCCAAGAAAACTACCAGGATAACACGCTACCATATCAACCGAGATAATATCACTATGGTTGTATTTGGTGTTCCATAACCCACCGTGACCATATTCTATACAGCTTTTCTTGACATCTTCAAGGAATTCTGATCGTGTCGTTTTCCATGAATTTTTCTCCTGAGCGAAATGGGCAGCAACCGATGGTACGGTAAAACAATTATTTAATAATTGTCCAACTATGACATCATCAGAGGTATATTTCAATGCAAGATGTTCCATTTTTTCATGAAGAAATTCTGTACGATAAATATCACCGTTAGGCCGTACAAACTGATCGTAATGATCATATTCCGAACTCTGAAATAACCAAACGGATACAGGGTCGCTTTTGCTCATATTTTTAATAAAATCAAATATATCACCATCATAAAACTTAACTTTTCTATCTCGTGGAAATATCGTTACAGCATTAGTCCATGCATGTGCATTATGATCAACGATTGTTATAGGGTTTCCATTTTTATATATTTTGGTTCGTATAATATCTCTCCGGTTAGTGTTTTTACTGTTATTGGAAATCTTAATAACTTTTCTAGTTCAGCAACATCCTTAATAGATGCACCAGCATCTTTAACCGCCTCTGCCCATGTGTTTATTTTTTTACGTCTTAAATCAGTTAAGCCATTACCACGTATCGCATTTGTAAAATGTTCTGTAACTCGTTCAGCTACGCAGTTTATTCTTGATATTTTCATCGGTTTCAGATCCGCAACATTAGGTTTATTATTCAGCGGAAATATTCCATATACAACTGCAGTTGCTGGATAACTCTGTATATAGTAGGGTTTATCAATACCAGTAAGTATTCCGGGTTTAGATTTATTGTTTAAGAAAACAATACTACCGGACTGCACACGGACTGGATCACGCTTATCACGAATAATCCAAATATCTTCTTCTGTATTTACAATAAATTTTATTAAATAAAATATTTTTGATTATCAAGGTGATTAATAATTACTTTTCCTCGTTTGTCGTTCATCATATTAGTAACATTTCCAACTCTGAATGTTGACCATGCATGAACTGCACCATCGTCACGAAATTCCTTTTTTGCTTCACGAATACGTTCGGTTACCATTAATGCCAGATCCTGCATCGAAATACTAAGTTTATATTCTGATAGTCTGTCAAGGTCAAATCTAGCAGGGGAAGGTTCAATAACGGATAATTCCTCCATATTATAATTAGACAAGTATATATTTAATTGAACATTAATCTTTTGTATATGATTGAAACACAAAACAAATGTGCTTGGCTCAAAATTGGATATACTTCTACTTGTAATAAATCATGCGTGAATGAATACTGTAGTTATCATATGCAATGTGTCAGAAATGGAAGTCTAGGACCAAAACCGTGTATTGTGTGTAGTGCTGGAGTGCGAGGAAAAACTCAATTGTGCGCGCAATGCGGTGGTAAAAAATACAGAGAACTAAAACGATATTATGACAAAAAAATAACGCTGACTCTCCTATAAAAACCGAAGAAGATTATTTGGCTAGATTTTCAAAAAAAATAATGATTTAAACAAATAGTATTATATATAAATGGAACAAAATGAGTTTGTGTCACATCCAATCCTTACTAATTATGAAGCATCTCGTGATGGCGTGATTAGAAACTGCAGATTGAAAAAACCAGTAGGTAGTGTTACCAATACTGGTTATATTGCGTTTAATACCAAAGGAAATAAAAATTATTACTCACATAGATTTACATACGAGTGTTTTTTTGGAATAATCAAAGATGGATATGTGGTTGACCACATCAACGGCAATAAGCTTGATAACTCACTTGGAAATCTACGAATTACTACACAGAGTCAAAATTGTAAATCCGGAAACACTGGTGGCGCACGATTTGCAAGATCTGTTAAATCTGTAAATGTAGATGGTGAAGAAATTGTGTTCAAGTCAATTAATTCTGCTGCCAAATATTTTGACATAGTACCACCTTCAGTAAAATTCGTTGCAGATAATATTACTAGATCTGCATTTTCGAAAACATACGATCAGCGGATAGTATTTGAATATGTCTAATTCTGTCTTCCTAACAAAAACAAATAGTTCGACTCTGTTAATTTTCCCAAGGGTTTTGTTTAGCCATAATTACAGTCACTGACTCTGTCAGGGGTTCACCTTCACCGCTCTCAGCATTGACAGAATCAGATAACATAATCTTTCTTAATTGCATTACACGATTATCCACAATCTTTTTTCTTTCGTACTCGTGAGACAGTTCGGATTTAATATTTTCGATAGAACGTGCAAGAGGTGCAAATAGCTTTACCTGATTGTCGTTTACCATAGCTAGTGATTCAAGCATGGATTGATAAATTAATTTTATAAATCTGTAGTTTGAAGATAGTGTATATTTATTATCAAATTTTCTCTGTTGCAGTAATTCAAAATCGCACATAATTTTCTGAGGGTCGAGATTATCAGATATTTTTATTCCGTTATGTTTTAGTGTTTTAATAGCACAGATAATATCATTGATGTTTTCATGGTTCATTATATATATTTATTTTTTATATTTAATATAAAAATAAACAAAAATATACAGCGCGGGGTGACATTCGGTCTACCATTCCATAGTTGTATCAGATAAACCTAATGAGGTTCCGAATCTTTGTTTAGACATTTACCCCCCAAGAGACCCCTAAATATCCGTAACCGAAACTTTAGAGGCTCAGAGGGTTGTCTGTACGTGTAGGTCTTATTTTGTGACCAATCAGATTCTGTTTATTGTTGCCTTACAAGAATTCCTAGATATCCGTAACCGAAACTCTAAGAACTCAAAGGCTGATTGGTCTTTGTGACCTGGAATCTCATTAGGTTTATTTTTAGTTTGCGATTGTGTCTTTTGGAATGGCCCCTGTGTGGGGTACCCCTTTAGTGAAGTCACAAGGTCACGACCTCATATCATCCCCCGCTGTATATTTTGATGAGATGATATGATGATGAGATGATGAAAAATGCCGTCTTCACGCTAGCACACCAACCCATAACGATCAACCAATGGGTTATTCACAAAAGTGAATCCACCACGTGTTGACGTAGTGGATTAGTGTACTCTGAAGACGGGGGTGGCTGGAGCCCCCAATAAATTATAAATTTTGGCATAAAATCGCCTCCCGCAGACATATGTCTTTCTCAGGTTTCGAACTATGACCCTCCGGATGAGAGTTTCTACACGCTATCAACTGAGCTATCGGACCTTGTTATAAATACATATTGAAAAAGTTAGCATGTGTTTACCAATGTGTCAGTCATATCGTTATTCCTAAAAACTACAATATTCTTAACAAAAACCACATTTTTCTGTCTAAAATGAGATTTTATATTTCTAGTTTTCCAAAATATATATAATTCTGTATAACACTGAGTCTATGCGTGAGCCGTAACAGCGGATATTGATTTAGTTATAATATATAGCGGTCTTAAAATAACTTTACGGACATCTGTTATGGAATAATCAATATGCAGCCACAGCTTTCTAGATTTCATTGTGTACGGATTTTATGTAAACAAAAGAATAAACATCCGGATATTGTTATAAAAACGCATTATGATAAAGCTCTATGAGCGTACATACAGGTTTATATTAAGAGATTCGTTCCTCGTGTCCAGAATTCTATTATTTTGGTCTGTAAGTTTGAAATTTATTCTTGTCAGAAATGGATTATGAACTCGCAGGTAAACGGGATTAATTGGTTCTGACACAATTAACGAGCCTGGAGGGACAATCGGACTAAAACTGAATAATATATACCCTTGCTCCGCAGTGCCACTGCGGTGGCTAGATTTAGAAAGATCTACCTGATAGCTACCTTCAATAACATCGCATACTAGATTGACTGCAATTGTTGTTGTTATGTTTACAATGCCTGGTGATATATGTCTACCGGCACCAAAGGGATTGTTATTGTGTTTTAGTATAACCGGTGGTGGGGCTATTTTTCTCCATGAATCACACATCCTTTTAAAATGTTCATCAATAAGATCATTAACTGATTTCTTTAACTCGGACGAGTTAAATCCGGGAATTATAAATGTTGCTAGTTGTTCTCGCGTAATTCCGAAATATTTAAGAAAAACTGTTGTAAATAAACGATTGAATGTAACACGCTGAACTGGATCGTCTTCATTAACTATATAAACATCAATAAAATTTGTGTCTGGTTTATATAAATATTTTTCTCTGTTAACAAGAACATTATTCATAAACTCTAGGTCTGAAGCAACTTGATTCAAATGTTGTATTGAGGCAATTATTTGATTTTTTAAATCATCGTTGTAAAAAACATTAATGCTTGAAAATAAATTTCGTAGATTATTAAATACACGTTCATGTTCAGATTTAATTGTATTAGCATATGAATTTATTGAATCAATATCAAGTGTTATTATCGAATCTTTCTTGCCATCAATTTGAATCATAAAACAGTTTTCTATTCTATCTATATAATGTATAACTCTTTCATCACCTAAATATTTTTGCCATGGATAAGCATCTTCTACTTTTCGATATTCTGGAAGTTGTATAAATATTCTTTTATCAGTAATGAAGTCGGATCGCTGTGGTTCTGGTGGTCCCTGATAAGCTGGTGCAACTTCAGGCCATCCTAACACCGATCTAATCGAACTTTGATAAATATCTACGGAGTAATCAGGGGAATTTATTTCAATAACCGCAGATAGTGTTGGTTCATAAACAGTAATCGCTATTTTAGATTCTTTCCCTGTGATAGATTTAATTCTGCGTTGGAATTCATCATTAATCTGTTCTATTTGATAACTGCCTGTTGAAATTCCAACAACCTGCCAGTCAGGTGTTCCATCCGGTTTATTCTTATTCGCAAATACCAGTGAATTATTTGGTTGTTGTCCACCAAACGGTTTTGATCTAATATTAGGCCAACTATAATAAATTCGTAATAGGCCAACTATAATAAACTCGTAATTGCGCTAATGCTATTTCCTTTGCTGGAATTGCAGTCGGAAAATTAACGCTAAATTCAGGATTGGTTGAACTTAATGATATCATAGTAGTTTTTGACGGCGTTGTATTAGCTATGATCTGCTGAAGTAATTCTAACGATGACATTATTATTATCGTTATTATTTAATTCTCCATCTTTTCGTTATTGTCACTAGCGATTATGAATGCTTCATCGTAGGTTTTCATTATCGTTATGAACTCCTCATCGGATATTTTACCATCACTGAGATACGCTGAAATATACGAGCATAATTTAGTGTATGCGGCTGTTGATGTGTGCAATTTCATCACGTACTCGTTTAGTTTATCATTCGTACACGTAGATATTTTTTTAGAGATAATACTGAAAATACCTGCACATGTTGTTGCCGTTGAAACTATAATTGTTACAACTGCAGGCGCTGTCATCGTTATTGCTGATAGTAATAATCCAGTTCCAGCAATAACAGCAGAAACCGAGTATACCATTATATCAATAACAACCATACGACGACGATATTTTTTACCTTTATCGTGTAATCGTCGATGATATTTTTTAGTTTAGTTTGACACTCACATACTTGAGCGTATCTGTGACGTTGAACGTCGATAAATGATTCTTGATTCATTATACTTATTTAAGTAACTAATTCGGGAGTTTCAGCTATGAACTCAATACACCACCAATAAGTCGCTGCGGTTAACTTTTTATCATTCGCTATTAGCATAAACGTTTCTTCAGTATCTTTATTTAACACTATAGACACAATTCCAGAAAAATCATCGGTTGAATGACGCCATGGAAAAGTGGTAAATATACTGAATTTTGCACTACTAAATACAGATAATCTGTATACACCAGTAACCTCTGCAGTGTGTTTAAAAGTGTTATTTTCCTGCGACCACGTTGCTTTTCCTGATGCGACTGTGTACACGATATTAATGATCTGCTTGTGAGGAATTTTAACGAGATTAGTTTTTTGAATAATGTTAGGAATACCACTAATGATATCGTTGAGTCTTGTGTTAATGTCAGCGAGATTAATAATAACAGTTGGTGGAGTTCCAAAAAATTCGTTAATAGATCTGTGTACATTTCTACGAAAATTTAGAAATGTTTGTACGTGATTAAAATATTCAGTTCTAAATGAAGCAATTCCATCATTAATTGTCGTTAACGAAGTCGTTATTGGAATTTCCCTATCGTCGACGTATTTCTTCGTTGCAGCGTCGAAATCTGTTTCTGGTGTTCTGAGATTATTAATACCATTATTATTCATGTCGTGAAATGCACGCATTATACCACCGCGCACTGACACGTACTTGGATTCTTAATCATTGACGTATTTTTTTGTTGCTGCGTCTGTATCTGCGATTGGATCTCCAAGATGTGTAATTTTTCTTCTTGACATAATAATGTCACCGGTAAATATATCACCAGTTTTCTTAACATAATCGTTAACCGATTTACCGGAATCCTGTATTTTACCTTGATCAGTAAAAGTAACGATATTATTAACAACCGCGTTGGGAATTCGTACAAGTATATCTGGTAGTTGTATGTTACTCGTTTTTAATCGTCCTTGTTTGTCCTGAAAAACGACGACTTCATTTTGATCCACACTCGTGATATTTAATAAATCATCGATTTCATTTCTGAGCTGATCAAGAGTTGCATAGTTAGATAAATCGACCTTCTGAGCTCTACCTGAGGATCTTCCATAAATATCTACCATTATATTTACTGATATCAGTTTAAGTGTTATGACGTAGCGTAGTGAACGCGTGTACAACTTTATGAGGCGGTGCTGTTGATTTTGATACAGCATCAAGCATAGCGAGGGTTTCACGGCCGCATATTGGAGGATCAGTTATTTTTTGTGTCGGTAGCGCTGAATACCAGATTGGAGCAGTATTATTACTGACATAATGAAGAAATTCTTTCGGTGGTGCTAATCCATACGAATCGAAATAAATAATTCCACGTGGATCAATTGCATATCGTACCCAGTGCGTGCCTGGGCCAGAATTTTTATCGAGATTAATAATACCGGTTTCATGTTGCATTGCAACGGTAGGTAATTGATCGCGCATAAAAACACCTCTGAAATTTTTTATTTTTAATTGCTTAGCAGCATTAAGTAAATCAAAATTGGACATGGGTGTTATTAGTAAACTGTCCCTGGTAATCTTAGACCCTTTCCGTACCAGTGTGGGGTCCCTGGTAATCTTAGACCCTTTCCGTACCACGAAGGCGGGGTTCCTGGTAATCTTAGACCCTTTCCCTTTTTTTTGATTCCTTGTCCAGTTGCTTTCTTTAATGCCATTCCAGCAGCTGTTCCAACAGCACCTAGCGCAGCTGCCTTTGCAACAGCTGGTGCTGCAGCTGCTATTAATGCTGGTATTGCTGCAAGAAGTGGAAATATACCACCCGTTTTAGCAATATCTTTGATGGCGCCCGCAGAAAGATTAAGTTTAACGCCTTTATTTGATTTTTTAGCGTCATTGAAGTTTTTAACTGACGCTCGGTCAACGATAGTTTATTTGCACCGGTCATCTTGTTCTCGCTTTAGCGATATTTTTATTCCACAATTATTTTTTTGATGCTGATTGCAGCCTTTTAATCTGACCAGGAGTCAGACTCACACTAACGTGATGATATGACATTATTAATATTATGAACGATCTAATTACATGTTTTCTACTGGAGCATCAATAACTCTCATTCGTCCACCAACACCTTCGAGTAACATCGATTTATCGCTGAGTATAACTGCAATTGCTCTGTAATTAGGGATATTTACAACATCTCTATTAACACTAGCTCGAAAATGAATATCTACAACAGATTGTCTTGTTAAATCTAAATGTTCTAGTGAAAAGTAATAAATCGGATACAGCGTTGTAAAATCTAGCTGCGATATTTGTAAACCAGTATCGATGTTTTGATCACGACCCATAAACGTCATAAGACGATGATATGCACGTGCTACATGATTTTGATCGAAATTTAACAAAATATCCTCGGATGGTTCTTGGTGTCCATTTATCCTTAATGAAACCTCAGAAACACCAAGATTGTCAAATATCATAATACTAAGATTTTGTTCGTTTATTCGTGCAGTATTTTGAAACGCAATAAATATATGTCTTGGTGCAGAAACACCTTGTTGAGAAGCTATCTGCCATGTAAATAAACCATTAATATTACTCTGGATAGCATCTGTGGTCATAGTCAACCATGACAACGTTGATTTACCGCCTTGACTCATAAAAGATAACAACCGGTCTTCTTCAGATATTGACGGAGTCATCACTGGCATCCACAAGGAAAGTTTTGTTAGTACTACTATACCAGGATCAGTACCGGGAGGTCTCCATAATGCATCATTATCAGTGCCTTTTCGTACTAGTACAACTGTGTGTTTGGCTCCGAAAATTACTTTTCTAACATTTCTACAGAATCCAAAGATATGTGACAGTGGAATTGCACATGAAAATATTCTCCTATCGCCTCTTAACATTGCTCGACGTGATCTAAATCCTAAGTTGAAATCTGGATCAGCGCCATGAACCACCGGCCACACATCAGCATCAGCGTTGTTGGCGAAGTTTCTTGGTCGTCTTAGTTCATATTGCTGATGCTCTGGAGAATCAGAAGTATCTTTCACAAACATCATTGATGGACCAGCTGATCTTGAGTAATCGTCGCTGTATCTCGCAAGGCCAAGTATTGTTGTAGCAACGTCGACGTCTTTCTGAATTGATTCAATATTTTTTCCGTCAATCATGTACGTAGCGCTATCAAATAACGCCATAATACCATTATTAACAAAGCCGACACTAACATCAGCGGCGTATGGTGCTGGTGCTGCAGGAGCAACGTTATTTAAAATTTCACCTTCGACTTCGATAAATGCTTCAGCGGGTAAGAAATACCTACTTGTATCCTGAACCTGTAGTTCAATTCGTCCACGCTGATTTGGAATTCGTGCGTCGTAAGAATAATACTGATAATCGCGCACAGACTCATCTTTGAGAACTGGTGCATCCATGTCAAACGCGGGGTCAGATACGCGCTTAAACATCTTTATTATTATCGTCTTCGTCTAACTCGAAGACCACTTCCTGCTATCAGACTAGCGGTTATATTTTTTTCCTTTTCCGACATCGGGATATCAGCTAACTCCGCTAGTTTTTGATTAGCGGCTTGATTTATTATTTTACTGACATTTGCTGGCATCACTTCAGTGCTAGGTAATTTCACAGGTCGGGCCGGTCTGCGTATTAATCGTGATAGTCTATCTTTAATTGCTGAGAATGCTTTGCTAGCGAGATTACCAACAACGCCTATACCTTTTTCACGAACAACATCAATAGCTTTCATTCCTAGTTGCTTTGCAATCGGTATTGCTTTTGGGGCTATCCTTCTAAACAGACCCTGAATAACATCACCTAATCCATCTCCGTAGGTTGCTCTGTATACAGGTAATCGAGAGTTTATTACCCTGACCATGGTAGGTCCACGTTGAGTACCATGCACGATCATTTTATTATTAACTGTTTTTATCACTAATTACATACTTAGTCACTATAATAATCATCGGCGATTTCATTAATGAGGGACCGATATACATTAATATCCATGATAACGCCACTAAATAATCGTTTGCAAATAGCAGCTGCTTCATTAATGATTTCTGGGGAATTATTACCAGCTCGTTTTCCTCCGATGAGAATTTCTAATCGATCGACATCAGCAAGGACATTATTGGGACAAGTAATAAGACCACTTCCTAAACCACTTCCAGTTGCTCCGGGAGCGTCTTGAAATTCTTCTTCTTCCTCTTCTCTTGTTTGGACTGGTTGTAATCGTTTTTTTCTTGTAGTTGTTTTTGTAGCTTTTGTTCTAATTGTTTCATTTCTTCTTGTTGTTCTTGTTCTCGTTGTTTTAGCTTTTGTTGTAGTTGTTGTGCTTGTTGTTGTCGTTCTTGTTGTTCTCGTTGTTTTGTTATTTGTTGTTGTTGTTTTAATACTTGTTGTTGTTGTTCTGGTGATAATTGCAGATACCTCGTATATGTATCTATTGCATTAATATATTCTATATATCTTAAATCATCAATTCTAGCCTGATCAGTGTTATGGTGTATGCGAAATACCCATTTGTACCAGTCTTCACGGGTTATATATTTATCAGCATATTCAGGTTTTAAAAACTGTCCTCGATTATTATAGCTTCTCACAGCAGCCGTAACTAAAATTCCTGGAGTTTTAAACTCTCTAATTAAAGTAATAGCATCTTCGGTAAATTTATCACTCAACGCAACTCTCCCCCTCGCTTCTTGTTCTTCTGGTTCTCCTGGTTCTTGTGTACGACCTTTTATGTCACCTATTTCACCACGAACTTGTTCAATACCTTCAAGAATTTCCGGAACTGGCATCGCAGCAGCTATTTCGGCTGGAAGTTCACGTAAAATTTTTTTTGTCTTTTTTGTTCTTCTTGCTATTTTTTCAGTTCCTTCTGCTATTTTTCCAGTTGTTTCAGCGGTTTTCTCCAACACAGGTTGAATACCTTTAGTGGTCTCAGTGATAGGTTTAAATAATTTTTTTGTATCCTCTTCAAATTCAACTTGAGATTCCTGACGCGATTGTAGTTGTTGCTTAACAGAATCACGAACGGGTAGATATTTTTTAATTGCCTCTAGTCGCTCTCGAGCTAATTTAGCTGAGTGTGGTTCTCCAATACTCATTATTGATAATATCTATATGGCTGTTTAATTTATAGCAGCAGAGAGGGTGAATGACATACGTATGTGACCAGATTGTGAAAAAATCTGGTCAATTAAAGAAGTATTAAGGCAAAACTTATTTTTTTTTCAGGGAACCCTTAATTTTCAAAAATAAGGTCTCTACAAAGTTGTAGGGTTCACCC